>WNWK01043813.1:0-15349 GCA_009830355.1 Cherax destructor | reverse complement strand
AATTGGGAGGTGCGGGATTACCAAACTATTATCCAGAGAGCTGAGGAGGGGTTGTTGAGGTGGTTCGGACATGTAGAGAGAATGGAACGAGACAGAATAACTTGAGAGTGTATAAATCTGTAGTGGAGGGAAGGCGGGTAGGGGTCAGCCTAGGAAAGGTTGGAGGGAGGGGTAAAGGAAGTTTTGTGTGCGAGGGGCTTGGACTTCCAGCAAGCATGTGTGAGCGTATTTGATAGGAGTGAATGGAGACAAATGGTTTTTAATACTTGACGTGCTGTTGGAGTGTGAGCAAAGTAACATTTATGAAGGGATTCAGGAAACCGGCAGGCCGGACTTGAGTCCTGGAGATGGGAAGTACAGTGTCTGCACTCTGAAGGAGGTGTTAATGTTGCAGTTTTATAACTGTGTGTAAGCACCCCTCTGGCAAGACAGTGATGGAATGAATGATGATGAAAGTTTTTCTTTTCGGGCCACCTGCCTTGGTGGGAATCGGCCGATGTGTTAATAATAAAATATATATATATATATATATATATATATATATATATATATATATATATATATATGCAAGACAACCACTATGAAAAATAGAAGAATTCCAAGCGCTTTCGTGACTACTCACATTATCAAGGAACTATAACAGGAAACATGACAAGAAGGCTTATATAAGGGGCGAGACTACACCTCACAGTCACATCACACTAACAAGGACTACACCTCACAGTAGCGTAACATCCCACGACTCTGTGAAGAGGAACATAAGAAAGGACCTGAAACACTTCCCAAGAGGGTGGTCTTTGTTAGTATGATGTGACTGTGAGGTTTAGTCTTACCCCTTTATAAGCCTTCTTGTTATGTTTCCTTTATAGTCCTTGATAATGTGAGTAGTCACGAAAGCGCTTGAAATCTTCTATTTTTTCATAGTGGTTTTCTTGAATATTTTGATATCACCTGTTTATCAGATCTTTTGCATATATATATATATATATATATATATATATATATATATATATATATATATATATATATATATATATATATATATATATATATATATATATATATATATATATACACATCGGCCGATTCCCACCAAGGCAGGGTGGCCCGAAAAAGAAGAACTTTCATCATCATTCACTCCATCACTGTCTTGCCAGAGGCGTGCAGGCGCTGTACTTACCATCTCCAGGACTCAAGTCCGGCCTGCCGGTTTCCCTGAATCCCTTCATATATGTTACCTTGCTCACACTCCAACAGCACGTCAAGTATTAAATACCATTTGTCTCCATTCACTCCTGTCAAATACGCTCACATATGCTTGCTGGAAGTCCAAGTTCCTAGTACACAAAACCTCCTTTACCCTTCCTCCAACCTTTCCTAGGCCGACCCCTACCCCACCTTCCCTCCACTACAGATTTATACACTCTCGAAGTTATTCTATTTCCTTTCAACCTGTCGCAGATACCGACACCGCGGATAGTAGCGAACCCTATATATAAGTGTGTTTCGTTAACATATATACCTATTATAATGTTTAAATTGATAATTTGCGCACAATAAGCGGATAATTATCACTTTTTGAGTGATGGGAAGTATTCCCGGCTTCTCTTAGGCTTTGAAGAACTTCCTCCATCATTACGTTTACACAATTAAGAGTCATTTTCGGGGGACGGTAAGCCGCAGATAACTGAAACAGCACATACCGGACCCGCAGATTACTGAAACAGCACATACCGGACCCGCAGGTAACTGAAACAGCGCATACCGGACCCGCAGATTACTGAAACAGCACATACCGGACCCGCAGGTAACTGAAACAGCGCATACCGGACCCGCAGATTACTGAAACAGCACGTTCGGCCCCGCAGATAGCTGAAACAACGCATACCGGACCTGCGGATAACTGAAACAGCGCATACCGGACCCGCATATTACTGAAGCAGCGCGTACGGACCCGTAGATAACTGAAACAGCGCATATCGGACCTGAAGATAACTGAAACAGCGTGTACGGACCCGCAGATAACTGAAACAGCGCATACCAGACCCGCAGATTACTGAAACAGCGCGTAGGGACCGGCAGATAACTGAAACAGCTCATACCGGACTCGCAGGTAACTGAAACAGCGCATATCAGACCCGTAGATAACTGAAACAGCGCATAACGGACACGCAGATAACTGAAACAGCGCATATCGGTCCCGCAGATTACTGAAACGCCGCATACTGGACCTGCAGATAACTGAAACAGCGCATACCAGACCCGCAGATAACTGAAACAGCGCATATCGGACCCGCAGATTACTGAAACAGCGCGTACGGACCCGCAGATAAGTGAAACAGCAAGATAAGGCCCAGGAGGGTCTGTTAAGTTCTCGTGACAGCCCAAGCAAGGAGTACATAATACAGCGAGTGCAACAGAGGGTGATAACGTATTTGTCGTTATCTTGTACCTTACATATTTTCAGTCGTCATAATCGATGGTGTTTGAGCAGTGCAAACATGACTCCTTGACGCTCATGAACACGACATTACCAGGTAACAGGCTGGTCGAGTGACCGGCTGAACCCATTACCAGGCAACAGGCTGGATGAGTCACCTGGCTGAACTCGACATGACCAGGTAACAGGCTGGACGAGTGACCTGGTTGTGGGAGCCGCTCTGTAGCCTGTATTTATAAAACCTATTACATGTAATGGAGCATTGGAATGGGACATTGTAATGGAGCATTGGAATGGAACATTGGAAAGGAAGTCACGGGGGCAAGTCGATAAAGGATGATCTGGCTCTATCCAAAGATATTTACAACTTGTGTGTCAACAAAAATACCAGACTGACCTAGTTGAAAAGGTTGACTGCTTCAATGAGAAGGTTGATCTGGTGTGTCAGCTGAGAGACACTCAGGGCTACCACCTGCGTCAGGTGAGAAGGTTGATCTGGTGTGTCAGCTGAGAGACACTCAGGGCTACCACCTGCGTCAGGTGAGAAGGTTGATCTGGTGTGTCAGCTGAGAGACACTCAGGGCTACCACCTGCGTCAGGTGAGAAGGTTGATCTGGTGTGTCAGCTGAGAGACACTCAGGGCTACCACCTGCGTCAGGGAAGAAATAACACATCAGACAACGGAAGTTAACGGGGGGGGGAGGGGGAAGATCACAAATAACTAACACTTAGGACGACACTTCGGTCCTGCCTGGACCATTATTAGGTCAAAACTGAGTTAGGAAAGAGTCGACAGAAAAGGCCAGAAGAGAGGATCAAATGAGGGAGTAGTAGTAGTAGTATTGATAACAGTACTGTAGCAGTGATGGTTGTTATAGTAGTAATGATAGTAGAAGTACCAGTGGTATCAATACTGTTAGTAATAGCAGCAGAAGAACTCCCTTCAGGAGTGGTGGTTTTATTAATAAAATTTCCTGCGGCAGTGGTAGTAGCAGTAGTAGTTGTAGTAGTAGCAGTAGTATTTGTAGTAGTAGCAGTAGTAGTAGCATCAATAGTATTATTAAGTGTACAAGTAATGAAGTATTAAAGTGGCATTACCGGTGAAAGAAGAAAAATCAGAGAGAGAAACAGTGGTCAAGGAATTGGTAGTAATAGTAGCAGGAGTAGCAACAGTAGTAGTAATAGCAGTAGTAATAGTAGTAGTAATAGCAGTATTAAGAGTATTAGTAATGATAACAGAATTAGCAGTAGTAGTAGTATTAATAGTAGCAGTAGTAGTAGTAGTAGTAGTAGTAGTAATGGTACTGATAGAGGATTAATAATAGTAATTAATAATAGTAGAAATATTATTAATAGTAGAAATAATAGAAATAGTAGCAGCAGTAGTAGTAGTAGCAGTAGTAGTAATAGTAGTGGTAGCAGTAATAGTAGTATTCTAGTAGTAGCAGTAGTAATAATATAAGTGGTAGTAGCAGCAGTAGTAATAGTAAGAGTAGCAGTAGCAGTAATAGTAGTAGTATTAATAGTAGTAACAGTTGTAGTAACAAAACAGAGAGTAGTAATAACAGTAGTAGTATTAGTAGTAATAATAGAAGAAGTAGTAGTAGTAGTAGCAGTAGTAGTAGTAGTAGTAGTTGCATTAGTAATTTTAGTAGTTGAAGTAGTAGCAGTAGTAGTAGTAGTAATAAAAGTCGTAATGGTAGTAATATTAACAATAGTAGTAGTAGCAATAGTAGTAATGGTTTAAGTAATAGTAGTAATATTAGTGATAGTAGTAGTTGCATTAGTAGTGGTGGAAGTAGTGGTAGAAAGCAAGAAAGTGGATAATCAGAAGACAGAAAGAAGAAAGGAACTGAATAAGACAGATCAAAACACAATTTGGCCTCTCATCTATATTTGAGTGTCGTACAGGACAGACACCTTCAGAAACACACCCCGACTAAGTCAGGTTAGGACTGTTGTGGATAAGCACTGATTCCACGGGAATCTTAATATTGAGTCTGTGTTTGTTACAGATGATGTTCTTGGTGTTCCTGAGCTTCACCAGTGGTGTTCCCTAGCTTCACCAGTGTTGTTCCTGAACTTCACCAGTGGTGTTCCCGAGCTTCACCAGTGGTGTTCCTGAGCTTCACCAGTGGTGTTCCTGAGCTTCACCAGTGGTGTTCCCGAGCTTCACAAGTGGTGTTCCCGAGCTTCACCAGTGGTGTTCCTGAGCTTCACCAGCGGTGTTCCTGAGCTTCACCAGTGTTGTTCCCGAGCTTCACCAGTGTTGTTCCCGAGCTTCACCAGTGTTGTTCCTGAGCTTCACCAGCGGTGTTCCTGAGCTTCACCAGTGTTGTTCCTGAGCTTCACCAGTGTTGTTCCTGAGCTTCACCAGTGTTGTTCCCGAACTTCACCAGTGTTGTTCCTGAACTTCACCAGTGTTGTTCCTGAGCTTCACCAGTGTTGTTCCTGAGCTTCACCAGTGGTGTTCCTGAGTTTCACCAGTGTTGTTCCCGAGCTTCACCAGTGTTGTTCCTGAACTTCACCAGTGGTGTTCCTGAGCTTCACCAGTGGTGTTCCTGAACTTCACCAGTGGTGTTCCTGAACTTCACCAGTGGTGTTCCTGAGCTTCACCAGTGGTGTTCCTGAACTTCACCAGTGGTGTTCCTGAACTTCACCAGTGGTGTTCCTGAGCTTCACCAGTGGTGTTCCTGAGCTTCACCAGTGGTGTTCCTGAACTTCACCAGTGTTGTTCCTGAGCTTCACCAGTGGTGTTCCTGAGCTTCACCTTTGGTGTTCCTGAGCTTCACCAGTGTTGTACCTGAGCTTCACCAGTGGTGTTCCTGAACTTCACCAGTGGTGTTCCTGAGCTTCACCAGTGTTGTTCCTGAGCTTCACCAGTGTTGTTCCTGAGCTTCACCAGTGGTGTTCCTGAGCTTCACCAGTGTTGTTCCTGAGCTTCACCAGTGGTGTTCCACAAGGTTCCACAACATAGCCAGTGTTTGTTTCTATTATATGCAAATTATTTTCTAAGCAAGAGAGCATCTTACATATTCTCATTTGCGAACGACATAAAGCTAATAAGAATATATTCCAAGAATATATTCTAAGAATATTTGAAGAGCACAATAAATCTTAGTCATCCTGAGGATTTATTTGCCTTTTTTTTTTAATTTTAGCTCCAGAAAATTAATGGTTTTCAATATTGGGGAATGAGAGAAAAGACCCAATACGGAAACCGAGTGGAGAAAACAAATTAACAGGTATAAAACCAAGTATATGACGAGTCGAATATCTGGGGCAGTGCTGGCACTCTGGCTGACTCAAGAATGGCACTCTGGCACTTCAGCATAAATCACTCTGGACACTTTATATGATGTGTGTCAGCAGTGTTGTCAATGGTTTAGAAAAGACAAGTTGAAGAATGAGACATTTGTGCAACATGTGGAAATCTTTATTGCAGAAACGTATTGCAAGTCAGTGGTTCTTCAGTCCAATACAGAGAAGATCAGTGGAAGATGAGGAGGTGTTTGAGGTAATCAGTCCCTCCTTATCTGCCATCGTTTTCTTTGTATTGGTCTGAAAAAGTCACTTGCAGGTGAAATGTTTCCACAATAAATATTTCCAAATATGCACAAATGTCAGTCTTCAATGTGTGTCAGGAACGTTACAGAGATTGTAATAGCAGAATGTCGGCTCAACATTACCAAACATTCTCAGAAATTTGAGAAATTACAGATATTCTCTCCGATATATTTCCATAAACTAAAAGAAATGAACCATGAAAAAAAGATTAAATAAACTATTTCAGCTCTTGAAGTGACAAGAGTTAAGGAAGGAATTATTATAGTGCAAGATACTCAAAGAAGCTCCGATAAAGAAGCTCCGACAAAGAAGCTCCGACAAAGAAGCTCCGACAAAGAAGCTCCGACAAAGAAGCTCCGACAAAGAAGCTCCGACAAAGAAGCTCCGACAAAGAAGCTCCGACAAAGAAGCTCCGACAAAGAAGCTCCGACAAGGAAGCTCCGACAAGGAAGCTCCGAAAGAGCTCCGACAAGGAAGCTCCGACAAGGAAGCTCCGACAAAGAAGCTCCGACAAGAAGCTCCGACAAGAAGCTCCGACAAGGAAGCTCCGAAAAGAAGCTCCGACAAGGAAGCTCCGACAAGGAAGCTCCGACAAGAAGTCCGACAAAAGCTCCGACAAGAAGCTCCGACAAAGAAGCTCCGACAAAGAAGCTCCGACAAGAAGCTCCGAAAGGAAGCTCCGAAAAGGAAGCTCCGACAAGAAGCTCCGACAAGGAAGCTCCGACAAGAGCTCCGACAAGGAAGCTCCGACAAGAAGCTCCGACAAAGAAGCTCCGACAAGGAAGCTCCGACAAAGAAGCTCCGACAAAGAAGCTCCGAGAAGGAAGCTCCGACAAAGAAGCTCCGACAAAGAAGCTCCGACAAAGAAGCTCCGACAAGGAAGCTCCGACAAGAACTCCGACAAAAGCCGAAGAAGCTCCGACAAGGAAGCTCCGACAAAGAAGCTCCGAAAGAAGCTCCGACAAAGAAGCTCCGACAAAGAAGCTCCGACAAAGAAGCTCCGACAAAGAAGCTCCGACAAAGAAGCTCCGACAAAGAAGCTCCGAGAAGGAAGCTCCGAAAAGGAAGCTCCGACAAGGAAGCTCCGAGAAAGAAGCTCCGACAAAGAAGCTCCGACAAGCTCGAAAGAAGCTCCGACAAAGCGAAAGCTCCGACAAGGAACCTCCGACAAGGAAGCTCCGACAAGGAAGCTCCGAAAAGGAAGCTCCGAGAAGGAAGCTCCGACAAAGAAGCTCCGACAAAGAAGCTCCGACAAAGAAGCTCCGAGAAGAAGCTCGAAAGAACTCCGACAAGGAAGCTCCGACAAGGAAGCTCCGACAAGGAAGCTCCGACAAAGAAGCTCCGACAAAGAAGCTCCGACAAGGAAGCTCCGACAAGGAAGCTCCGACAAGGAAGCTCCGACAAGGAAGCTCCGACAAGGAAGCTCCGACAAAGAAGCTCCGACAAAGAAGCTCCGACAAGGAAGCTCCGACAAGGAAGCTCCGACAAGGAAGCTCCGACAAGGAAGCTCCGACAAGAAGCTCCGACAAAGAAGCTCCGAGAAGGAAGCTCCGACAAAGAAGCTCCGACAAAGAAGCTCCGACAAAGAAGCTCCGACAAAGAAGCTCCGACAAAGAAGCTCCGACAAAGAAGCTCCGAGAAGGAAGCTCCGAAAAGGAAGCTCCGACAAGGAAGCTCCGAAAACGAAGCTCCGACAAAGAAGCTCCGACAAAGAAGCTCCGACAAAGAAGCTCCGACAAGGAACCTCCGACAAGGAAGCTCCGACAAGGAAGCTCCGAAAAGGAAGCTCCGAGAAGGAAGCTCCGACAAAGAAGCTCCGACAAAGAAGCTCCGACAAAGAAGCTCCGAGAAGGAAGCTCCGAAAAGGAAGCTCCGACTGAAGGAAGCTCCGACAAGGAAGCTCGACAAAAGAAGCTCCGACAAAGAAGCTCCGACAAGGAAGCTCCGACAAGGAAGCTCCGAAAAGGAAGCTCCGACAAGGAAGCTCCGACAAGGAAGCTCCGACAAAGAAGCTCCGACAAAGAAGCTCCGACAAGGAAGCTCCGAAAAGGAAGCTCCGAAAAGGAAGCTCCGACAAGGAAGCTCCGACAAGGAAGCTCCGACAAAGAAGCTCCGACAAGGAAGCTCCGACAAGGAAGCTCCGACAAAGAAGCTCCGACAAAGAAGCTCCGACAAAGAAGCTCCGAGAAGGAAGCTCCGAAAAGGAAGCTCCGACAAGGAAGCTCCGACAAGGAAGCTCCGACAAGGAAGCTCCGACAAGGAAGCTCCGACAAAGAAGCTCCGACAAAGAAGCTCCGACAAGGAACCTCCGACAAGGAAGCTCCGACAAGGAAGCTCCGAGAAGGAAGCTCCGACAAAGAAGCTCCGACAAAGAAGCTCCGACAAAGAAGCTCCGACAAGGAACCTCCGACAAGGAACCTCCGACAAGGAAGCTCCGACAAGGAAGCTCCGACAAGGAACCTCCGACAAGGAACCTCCGACAAGGAACCTCCGACAAGGAAGCTCCGACAAGGAAGCTCCGACAAGGAACCTCCGACAAGGAACCTCCGACAAGGAACCTCCGACAAGGAACCTCCGACAAGGAACCTCCGACAAGGAACCTCCGACAAGGAACCTCCGACAAGGAACCTCCGACAAGGAACCTCCGACAAGGTACCTCCGACAAGGAACCTCCGACAAGGAACCTCCGACAAGGAACCTCCGACAAGGAACCTCCGACAAGGAACCTCCGACAAGGAACCTCCGACAAGGAACCTCCGACAAGGAACCTCAGGAAAAGTTAAACAGGCAGTTGAGTCATAAAGAAAAGTGGTAGCAGTGTTTCATTGTTGTTGGTTTGTAAGTTAACAAAATTACACAATATACACAAGAATATCCATTACATTGTGAGAGATTTGACTTCTTTAAGGTCTACCAGACCACACATCCTATCTTACTATTCACCCACCATCCCCGGCACTGCTGTTCCCCTTCAGGAAGAATTAATGTAATTTCAATCATTGCTAAAAGTTGAGACTCGAACCCAGAAATCACAAATAGGTGGGTACAGTCCCTCATTCCCACTCTCTCCAATATTCTCAATCTCTGCCATACGACCTCCACCAATAGCCAATAACTCATCAAGTCTTACCTTCAGTGGGGTTGAAGTCTGCCACTCAGGACCAGGTGATAGCGATACTTTTGAAAATGAAGGAATTTGGCCAGAAACGTTCTTAAGAACCGCCGGAGAGTTGGTTCTCTCTCGTAGGTTGAGCCACGGAGGTGCCGCTGACGTATTTTGCTGGAAGTGAGAAGCTGTGGATGAACGACGAAGGCAATCATCTCCCGCACCCATCATTAAAACAAACTGCACGTATGCCAGGGTCAGGTCGTGGATGCAAGAGGCGACCAGAAGGTCCATCATCCCAGGAAGAAATGGACATAGATAAGTGAACAAAATAGTTTTGAATAGAGACTCTGGTATTACAATCAAATTTAAACATAACCAAAAGAGGGAATAGAAAATAAATAAAATGATGATGAATATTGGACTCCAAGACTTCCTTGGTGTTAAGATCTGGTGGAGAATCGCCATGAAGTGGCATGTTACATTTCTTTTGGTCACAGCCAGAACGAATGATAAAATCAAGGAGAGAGAATTAATAACGGACGGTACAATAATGACGTTATAGTCATAGTTATTCGTTATGAGTTTCCAGCCGTAATAAACAACATGCCAGACGGGAAACACGGCAGCACAGATCAGATAAATCAGTCTGCTCCAGGCCACTTCGTAGTGTCCACTCGGGTGTCTCCTGACGACACCAAGACCCAGCACCTGCGTCAGGAGAGACACTAGCGGCAGCGATCTCCACATGCCTACACTTCTTTCGTTACTCTTAGGCTTGTTAACTTGGTTGATGTCACTTTTGACGTTCACTAGACATGGACGTGGTGGCTGTCGGGCCGTCAATGATCGTATGCACGAACGGAACATTGAACTCAACGTCAGTGACTTGTGGTGTTCAGACAGGAGAGGAACTAGTGAATACCCTGGTGTTGTCTTAGCACTAGTGAACCATCATCATTACACAGGTAGATACTCCGTCATGTGTTTATTTTATCAATTGGGACAGCTGCCTCTTCTCAGCTGCGCTACCGTTGTTATGCTAACTACTGAAGTCTAATATACGACTTATATTCCATTTACATCATCTGGAAAAATATTATCGGTTTTCAGAATAATTCTCTAAGGTTGACATCTTTCTGGCAACTTGGTCATTTTGGAACACCTATGTAAGTACTACAACCGAAAGAACTAGGGCTCAATTCCAAGGGGAGGAGAGATGTATAAGAAAGCTTCCTAACCCATGAGTTAGTCAACCTAATATCAACCAATGAAAGAAAAGCCCGATAATTTTTCTTCAGTTGCTCTAGTTGTTCCCATCTGCAAACGCATCGACTGTGAACGTTCCCTGCTGTTGACCAGGGGACTCCCAAACACAACGACTACGAATGTTCCCTGCTGTTGACCAGGGGACTCCAAACACAACGACTATGAATGTTCCCTGCTGTTGACCAGGGGACTCCCAAACAACGCGACTATGAATGTTCCCTGCTGTTGACCAGGGGACTCCCAAACACAACGACTATGAATGTTCCCTGCTGTTGACCAGGGGACTCCCAAACACAACGACTATGAATGTTCCTTGCTGTTGACCAGGGGACTCCCAAACACAACGACTATGAATGTTCCTTGCTGTTGACCAGGGGACTCCCAAACACAACGACTATGAATGTTCCCTGCTGTTGACCAGGGGACTCCCAAACACAACGACTATGAATGTTCCCTGCTGTTGACCAGGGGACTCCCAAACACAACGACTATGAATGTTTTCTGCTGTTGACCAGGGACTCCCAAACAACGACTATGAATGTTCCTGCTGTTGACCAGGGACTCTCAAACACAACGACTATGAATGTTCCTTGCTGTTGACCAGGGACTCTCAAACACAACGACTATGAATGTTCCTGCTGTTGACCAGGGGACACCCAAACACAACGACTATAAATGTTCCTGCTGTTGACCAGGGGACTCCCAAACACAACGACTATGAATGTTCCTTTCTGTTGACCAGGGACTCCCAAACACAACGACTACGAATGTTCCCTGCTGTTGACCAGGGGACTCTCAAACACAACGACTATGAATGTTCCCTGCTGTTGACCAGGGGACTCCCAAACACAACGACTATGAATTTTCCCTGCTGTTGACCAGGGGGCTCTCAAACACAACGACTGTGAACGTTCCCTGCTGTTGACCAGGGGACTCTCAAACACAACGACTATGAATGTTCCCTGCTGTTGACCAGGGACTCCCCAAACACAACGACTATGAATGTTCCTGCTGTTGACCAGGGACTCCAAACACAACGACTATGAATGTTCCTGCTGTTGACCAGGGGACTCTCAAACACAACGACTATGAATGTTCCTTGCTGTTGATCAAGGTACTCTCAAACACAACGACTATGAATGTTCCTTGCTGTTGACCAGGGGACTCTCAAACACAACGACTATGAATGTTCCCTGCTGTTGACCAGGGGACTCTCAAACACAACGACTGTGAACGTTCCCTGCTGTTGACCAGGGGACTCTCAAACACAACGACTATGAATGTTCCCTGCTGTTGACCAGGGGACTCTCAAACACAGCGACTATGAATGTTCCTTGCTGTTGACCAAGGGACTCTCAAACACAACGACTATGAATGTTCCTTGCTGTTGACCAGGGACTCTCAAACACAACGACTATGAATGTTCCCTGCTGTTGACCAGGACTCTCAAACACAACGACTGTGAACGTTCCCTGCTGTTGACCAGGGGACTCTCAAACACAACGACTATGAATGTTCCCTGCTGTTGACCAGGGGACTCTCAAACACAACGACTATGAATGTTCCTTGCTGTTGACCAGGGACTCCCAAAACAACGACTATGAATGTTCCCTGCTGTTGACCAGGGACTCTCAAACACAACGACTATGAATGTTCCTGCTGTTGACCAGGGACTCTCAAACACAACGACTATGAATGTTCCCTGCTGTTGACCAGGGGACTCTCAAACACAACGACTATGAATGTTCCCTGCTGTTGACCAGGGGACTCTCAAACACAACGACTATGAATGTTCCTTGCTGTTGACCAGGGGACTCTCAAACACAACGACTATGAATGTTCCCTGCTGTTGACTAGGGGACTCTCAAACACAACGACTATGAATGTTCCTTGCTGTTGACCAGGGGACTCCCAAAAACAACGACTATGAATGTTCCCTGCTGTTGACCAGGGGACTCTCAAACACAACGACTATGAATGTTCCTTGCTGTTGACCAGGGGACTCTCAAACACAACGACTATGAATGTTCCTTGCTGTTGACCAGGGGACTCTCAAACACAACGACTATGAATGTTCCCTGCTGTTGACCAGGGGACTCTCAAACACAATGACTATGAATGTTCCCTGCTGTTGACCAGGGTACTCCCAAAAAAAACGACTATGAATGTTCCCTGCTTTTGACCAGAGGACTCCCAAACCAGGGTTGCGTGCCCTAGTGAAGATATGTGTGGGAGAATGACAGATCTCTTCTTCAAGCACAGAAATCTTCTTATGTGATAGATTTTCCATTGATCGTTGCTAACAATGGTGTGACACTTAACCATACTGTCCATTTCTCTCCCAACACAGAAGTATCTGCGACGATGCATTTACATGGAATTACTTTACAAACCTGGATAGATTGCATGCTGGTGATGCGAAACATATCTCTAATACCAATAAAAATCCTTCTTAAAAGACATGTCAACATGGTATGACAGCTGGGAAAATAAGATGGGTGGTTTGGACGGGGCTGTCTTGAACGACAGCGCTCCTGAGGGTGCTAGTGTTGTCCTGGCGGATAGTTCTTCTGAAGGTGCTAGTGTTGTCCTGGACAGTGTTCCTGAGGGTGCTAGTGTTGTCCTAGAGGACTGTGCTCCTGAGGGTGCTAGTGTTGTCCTGGAGAATAGTTCTCCTGAGGGTGCTAGTGTTGTCCTGGAGGACAGTGCTCCTGAGGGTGCTAGTATTGTCCTGGAGGACAGTGCTCCTGAGGGTGCTAGTGTTGTCCTGTAGGACAGTGCTCCTGAGGGTGCTAGTGTTGTCCTGGAGGATAGTTCTCCTGAGGGTGCTAGTGTTGTCCTGGAGGACAGTGCTCCTGAGGGTGCTAGTGTTGTCCTGGAGGACAGTGCTCCTGAGGGTGCTAATGTTGTCCTGGAGGACAGTGCTCCTGAGGGTGTTAGTGTTGTCCTGGAGGACAGTGCTTCTGAGGGTGCTAGTGTTGTCCTGGAGGACAGTGCTCCTGAGGGTGCTAGTGTTGTCCTGGAGGATAGTTCTCCTGAGGGTGCTAGTGTTATCCTGGAGGACAGTGCTCCTGAGAGTGCTAATGTTGCAATGGAGGACAGTGCTCCTGAGGGTGCTAGTGTTGTCCTGGAGGACAGTGCTCAGGAAAGAAAAACGCTGACAGGAAATGACAGAAAGCGTACACCAACTGCAATTATTTATCCAGAACAACAGATATTAGTGCCAGGAAAAAAAGATCCCCCCTACCAATACCACCAATACCACCAATCCGACGACATTCATCTTTGCAAATATACAGGGTCTAAAGCCAGCGACGAACAACAAAATACCTTTCATCCGTGGACTGCTTACAGAGTCAAATGCAATGTTTGCAGCTTTCACAGAGACCCACATAAAGGATCACTTGGACAATGAAATATGGATCCCGGGCTACAACCTATACAGATGTGACAGAGTGAACAGGTAAAAGGCAGAAGATGGCCTGTATATCACAGAGTCACTTATATGCTCAGAACTACTAAATGCCTCAAATGATGTAGTTGAAATATTAGCAATAAAGATCGAGAATCAAAACCTGGTCATCGTGGTTGTATACAAACCTCCGGATGCAACATCCCAACAATTCCAGGAACAGCTTCTGAAAATTGACCACTGTCTGGAAAACCTTCCACCTCCTGCCCCAACATCTTGCTCCTGGGGGACTTCAACCTAAGGCACCTAAAATGGAGGAATATTGCAAATAATGTGGTAGCAGAGATAACACCAGGAGGCAGCTCAGATGAAAACTCGCACACACACGAGCTTTTAAATCTCTGCACCAAATTCACCTTAAACCAGCAAATAATAGAGCCTACAAGATTGGAGAATACGCTGGACCTCATCTTCACTAACAATGATAATCTGATACGAAATGTCATCATATCAAAAACGATATACTAAGATCACAACATAATAGAGGGAGCATGGACACTGGGGTCGTCCCGCAGTTACTAAAAACAACAGACAGCCCCACTCCACAAAGGGGGCAGTAAAGCAATAGCAAAGAACTACAGACCAATAGCGCTAACGTCCCATATCATAAAAATCTTTGAAAGGGTTCTAAGAAGCAAGATCGCCACTCATCTAGATACCCATCAATTTCACAACCCAGGGCAGCATGGGTTTAAAGCGGGCCGCTCCTGTATGTCTTAACTACTGACCACTACGACAAGGTCCTGGATGCCCTAGAAAACAAACAGAATGCAGATGTTATATACACAGACTTTGCAAAAGCCTTCGACAAGTGTGACCATGGTGTAATAGCACACAAAATGCGTGATAAAGGAATAACAGGAAAAGTTGGTAGATGGATCTATAATTTTCTAACAAGTAGAACACAAAGAGTAGTAGTCAACAGAGTAAAGTCTGAGGCGGCTACGGTGAAAAGCTCTGTTCCACAAGGCACAGTATTCACTCCCATCTTGTTCCTCATCCTCTCTAGGGAGTACAGGTTTAGGAACTTCAAGCGTTCCCAGTAATTGAGGTGGTTTATCGCAGTTATACGTTCTGTGAAGGATCTCTTCACAGCACATTTTCTAGGTCAGCAATTTCACCTACCTTGAAAGGTGCAGTTAGTGTGCAGCAATATTCCAGCCTAGATAGAACAAGCGACCTGAAAAGTGTCATCATGGGCTTTGCATCCCTGGTTTTGAAGGTTCTCATTATCCATACTGTCGTTTTTCTGGCAGATGCGATTGCTACAGTGTTATGGTCCTTGAAGGTGAGATCCTCTGTCATGATCACTCCCAGGTCTTTGACATTAGTTTTTCGCTCTATTGTGTGGTTGGAATTTGTTTTATACTCCGATGAGATTTTAATTTGCTCACGTTTTCCATATCGGAGTAATTGAAATTTCTCATCATTGAACTTCATATTGTTTTCTGCAGCCCATTTAAAGATTTAGTTGATGTCTGCTTGGAGTCTTGCA
>WNWK01043812.1:0-15350 GCA_009830355.1 Cherax destructor | reverse complement strand
TTTAGTAATAAGACATAATAAGCATGACTGGCAAGTAATACCTTTGTCATGTCACTTCTGCATCGTGTATAATAACTGTTCGTTTACGACCGCACTCTGAGACTGAGACAACGAGGAAACACACAAAAAACAGGCAGACAGATAAGCAGAGCTGCAGATAGACAGACAGATAGATATACGACAGATAGATACAGACGATGCAACACAGATAGATAGACAGACGACAGACAGACGATAGATAGACGCAGATACGACGGGCAGATAGATGATGAAGATACAGACAGTGAAAACAAGGGTTCCCCTGCTCACATTAAAATAATGTCATTGGACTGTCAGTGTTATCTGACACTTGTCATAACACCATTCTTCAAGGAGTTTCATATTATACTCAGGCACACATAGGAGGAGCAGACAGAAAGACAGATAAGCATAGCTAGACAGATAGACAGACAGATAGATAGACAGACACAGATAGACAGACAGATACAGATAGATAGAGCAGAGTAGATAGACAGACAGATAGTTAGACAGATAGATAGATAGACAGACAGATAGACAAACGATAAAAGACATATAGATAGACAATACAGACAGTGAAAACAAGCAGGGTTCCTGCACACATTCATTCATCAATGTCACTGCCTTATCAGTAGTTATCTGACAATTGTCATAACACCATTCTTCAAAGAGTTTCATATATACTCCAGGATGTCTAAAACATTGCTGGGACCTATAAATACTTCGTATATATTTATAGACAATAAGTAAATGACCAAGGGTGAAAATGTTCACCTGTTGGTGTGATTGTGACTATTTGAGTACTATTTCAGTACCTAATATTAGTGTTAGAACTAAGATTGGCTATGAAATCACAAGAACTATTATAAATTGTAATTATCAGAAAATAAAAATTATATAAATTAAAATAAAAACTAGAAAAAAAGTATATCCGCAATTCTTCAGCAAGCGGCAGGACTTGATGTTGCCGTCAGGTGAGCATCCAGCACCAACTTGGCGGGCTTATATCTCGGTAAGTACTGGCCCTAAAATTTTTTTTTAGCCTATCCTGTTTATAAAAATGCGCTCTTCATTTTTTAAAAAAAAAAAAAGATTTGTTTTTTTCAAAATATTCGGAGCAGTACGCGAGTGAACGTAGATCTACGTGTGGACAGTTTAAGGGTTAGGAAGCGAAGTGGCATACATAGTGTTGTGAGGCATGGTGACGCAGCCAGTTCTGACAAAAGTGCAGCTGAAAAATATGTGCAGGAATTCCAGGGGTACATAGAGGCTGAACAATTCCAACCCCAACAAGTGTTCAATTGTGATGAAACAGGCCTGTTCTGAAGAAAATGCCAAACAGGACCTTCATTACACAGGAGGAAAAGGCACTCCCAGGACATAAGCCTTGAAAGACAGGCTAACTTTGATGCTTTGTGCTAATGCCAGTGGTGATTGTAAAGTGAAGCCTTTTCTGGTGTATCATTCTGAAAATCCCCGAATGTTTGGCAGATGCGGTATCACCAAGTCTAATTTGTGTGTGATGTGGAAGTCTAACAAAAAGGCATGGGTCACAAAGGACATTTTCTTAGATTGGTTCAATGACGTGTTTGGCCCCAGTGTGAAGAAATATCTCCAGGAAAATAATTTGCTACTGAAGTGCCTCCTGATAATGGACAATCCTCCTTGTCATCCTCCAACCGTGGTAGAGAAAATGATTTAACAAAAATGATTTAACAAAAAATTAGGTTATGAAAGACTGGATATCAGATTGAAGGGAAGAACTAAGGAGGAGGAATGTTTTCAGATATTTGGGAATGTAGGAGCAGTACGCACGTGAACCTGAAAGCGTAAGCTGGCTGCCCTGTGGTCCTTGGTTTCTATGATGAGTTTTTCACCCAGCTTTTTGAGGAACTTCAGAGCACATTTGCCACATGCATCCACAGGGTCTCCGACCCTATTGGGATGAAGTTATAGCAAGGGGGAAGGCCTTCATAAGTTCATCAAAAGTGAAGTTCTTGCCCCCTAATACCACTCCTCTCCTCCAGCCCATGGACCAGCAGGTCATTTCAAACTTTAACCCTTTAACTGTCAACACGTAGATCTACGTTCACTCGCGTACTGCTCCGAATATTTTGAAAAAAAAAAAAAAAAAAATTTAAATGAGGAGCGCATTTTTATAAACAGGATAGGGTAAAAAAAAAATTTAGGGCCAGTAGTTACCGAGATATAAGCCCGCCAATTTAGTGCTTATTGCGACCCCAGAATTTGGCCCCAATGTATACAGTAGATCGTCATTTAGCACAATAGTTACATTCCTGAAAAAGTCGTGTTAGATAATTTCGTGTTAAATAATTAACAGAACTTATGGGAAAAATAGGGTTACGTTCCTGAGAGTCCCCAAAAAGCCAAACAAGTTTTTTTTAGACCAACAGATCTTACAAAAATAAAAGTGGATATGTAATTGTAGTTCATTATCGTGATGTATTATGTTGTTTTTACTGCTTAAGACTACAAATGTAACAGAAATAATAGTATTTACCTTAAATTGTGGGTGCTGGTGTTTGTGGATGATTGTGAAGAGAGTGGAGAGTTATGCTGTGGCCCTACTGGGCTGAGGTGGATGGAAGAGGGTTCTGGACTGAAGTCGATGGTTGTACTGAGTGTCTAACTTTAAGTCAGTCAAGTCATTCAGTCAGTCAGTCAAGTCATTCTCAGTAAGTCAGTCAAGTCATTCAGTCAGTAAGTCAGTCAAGTCATTCAGTCAGTAAGTCAGTCAAGTCATTAGTCAGTCAAGTCATTCAGTCAGTAAGTCATTCAGTCAGTAAGTCATTCAGTCAGTAAGTCAAGTCATTCAGTCAGTAAGTCAAGTCATTCAGTCAGTCAAGTCATTCAGTCAGTAAGTCATTCAGTCAGTAAGTCAGTCAAGTCATTCAGTCAGTAAGTCAGTCAAGTCAGTAAGTCAGTCAAGTATGTCAGTCAGTCAAGTATGTCAGTCAGTCAAGTCAGTCAGTCAGTCAAGTCAGTCAGTCAGTCAAGTCAGTCAGTCAGTCAAGTCAGTAAGTCAGTCAAGTAATTAAGTCAGTCAGTCAGTCAGTCAAGTCAGTCAGTCAGTAAGTCAGTCAAGTCAGTCCGTCAGTCAAGTCAGTAAGTCAGTCAAGTCAGTCAGTCAGTAAGTAAGTCAGTTAAGTCAGTCAGTCAGTCAGTCAATCAAGTCAGTCAGTCACACAAACTTATGTTTACCTCTTTTTATGCGTACAAAGTAACACTTCATTACAGCCACAGGTTATGTCTTGTCTAATATCTTTTTCTTCGTTAATTCTAAGACTTAAATGCTTATACCTTTTCTTGCCACTTTGAGCAACACTTTGATTGCTTGGCAGATACAAGATATATTAATTTAAAGATCAAAACACAATTCACTCTCTCTCATTCTTCACAAAGACAGCTGGCTAGTAGCAGAGGACTTTTTTTTGACGCGTATGAAATACGTACAAATGCTGGGATGGTGGGGTCCAGGGTTGCTTAGGGAAGTTCGGTGGTGTCCGCTGAACAGACAACAAGGCTGCTTGTGGGAATGGTTATTTGTTTTTCCTTCCCACAAACTGTAAGTAAGTTTATTCAGGTATACACAGATACAGTTACGAAGATTATCATACATAGCAGCATATGTGTAGAGAACCTAGGATAACCCAAAAAGTCAGAGTGACTTAATTCTATTGTCTGACTTTTTTGGGTTATCCTAGGTTCTCTACACATATCTGCTATGTATGATAATCAATGTAACTGTGCTTACCCTAATGTGGTTGCAGGGGTCAAGACTCAGCTCTTGGCCCCATGTATCTGATTAAACTTATAGTTTGCAGGAAGGAAAAACAAATTCCCTTTTCCTCTAAGCACGAGGATTGGGCTTACACTTGAAATCACCTGATGCATTACCGAAAAGGAGCAAGGTGAAGCAATCCTTTGCTGTCTTGAAGCCTGGTGCACTTTTCTCTTGCTGACTGATATAAGTTCGTGTTGGCATTTTCTTCCAGAAAACACTTCTCTCGTCAGCATTAAACACTTGATGTGGCTCATAGCCACCCTCAATAGGACCCCCACTGACTCAATGGTTTAACCCACCGCAGGCTACCATGCGTTCAAAAATTTTTCCACTCCCGTGAACCGTGTAATATCATTTTTACGTTGTGTTAGATAATAATGGGCCGCAATTCTTCAATCGTGCAATACCCGTAACGTATAACATAATCTCGTGCTAAATGACGGTCTACTGTAGATGAATTGTGATAGATAAATAAGCCGTAGAGCTAATATTAATGTCAAATTGAAGCATTTTGTCCTGCCTCCCAACACTAATCTCACCTCCCTCTCTCCTCCTCTCCATCTTCCATACACTAACAAGAGTCGATCCCTTTGGAACGGATTAAGCATGAAAATGGAGGGTTGACTGTATTAGTAATGTTCTATTATATATTTACAGTGGAACCTCGGTTTTTGTTTGCCCTGGTTTTCGTCAAATTCAGTTTTCAACAACTTTTTTCATCAAAATTTTGTCCCAGATTTCGTTCATCACCTCCGTTTTCGTCGGTCCACCATACCGAACATGTCCGCCTGCCCGCGCCTACACAAAGCATCCCCCACGTTCTGAATCAGTCGGGCTTTGTTTCTCGTCAAGCATTACTCTGAAATCTTCTTGGAGAAAATTGTGGCTAGAATGTGTCCAAGAGAAGAATTTTGAAGGGTTTGAAGCTGACCCTGACAACCCTATGCCTGTTGTGGAATCTATTGTGGCTTTGAGGAAGTCCATGGGGTTGTATGTGAGTGGCCAGAATGTGGAAGAGTTGGTGGACTACCACAGGGAAGAGCTAGCCAATGAAGAGCTGCAACAATTTCAACTGGAACAGCAAGAGATCACAGCTGAGGAAATTGCTTCAGAGGAGGAGGAAGAGAGAGGGGAGAATGTGCCTTCTTCAGTGATTAAGGACATGTGTGCAAAGTGGAGTGAGTTGCAAAGTTTTTTGGAGAAATATCACCCTAATAAAGCTGTTGCAAGCCGTGTCTGCAACATGTTCAATAACAATGCCTTGTCCCATTTTAGGCAAATCTTATAGAGATATCAGAAACAGACCTTTCTGGACAGATTTTTTTTTGTGTAACAGGGATCCAGTGCCAGTAAAAGACAAAGAAGGGAAGTAACCCCGGATAGGGGCTTGATACCTGAATTTCTTATGGAAGGGGATTCCCCTTCCAACCAATAACCTCTCCTCCTACCTCTCCCATACCTCTTCCATATGCTAACAAGAGTCTTCAATAAAGGTAAAAGTGATATTAAAAATTCATTTATCCATTTCATTAGTCCTTTATATTCATTTCTCATTGTTTTCTGTATGCAAATCTATAGTTATTCTCCATAAAATGTATTTTTTGTTAATACTTTTGGGTGTCTGGAACGGATTAATTGGATTTACATTATTTCTTATGGGAAATATTGCTTCAGTTTCATTGAATTCGGTTTTCGTCAGACTTTCTGTAACGAATTAACGATAAAAACCGAGGTTCCACTGTATATTTACAGTCCCTGACATGTTCCAAGAACTGATGCAGCCTGTGAAAGTCTTTGAAACAAGGTGTCATGCACAGTGGTGTCTTAGTCATCTGTGAACCAGTATGATTTTATATTATGTCTATAGATATGAGTCATAAGCATTATTTTTGCAAAAAACAAAATACATATCAGCCACAGTTGTCTCCTTCCACTGGTGGATGGCAATGCACTTGTCCTGGACCTGCTGAATCAGCTGCTTGGGTCCCAGTCTGGGCTGGTGCAGCATGCTGCACACTTGCATACTGCATGCTCGTGGTGACACCACCACTACCTACAGACACATGGTCTACCCATCCCAATTGTAGCCACATCATTATCACTTTCACTGTTTATTCCATATGGTACAGATACAAGGACCCCAATAGAAATAAGTCGCTCTGACTTTTTTGGGTTATCCTACGATCTTCACACATGCTGCTATGTGTGATAATCTACGTAACTGAATTTGTGTATACCTGAATAAACTTACTTGAGCACATGTGGCATTGTAAGTAAGTTTATTCAGGTACAGTAGACCCTTGGTTATCGACCGTTCCAGTTATCAGACATTTTGGGTATCGGCCACTTTTTTGGCCAAAATTCTATCCCAGTTACTGGCCGTTTTTTTGGTTATCAGCCGTATTGAACACGTCCACCTGCTCAGCGCTGCATTCATGAGTCAGTCTGACTGTGTCTGTGGGTGAGTGAGCAAGACTCTGTGCATTCATCCAAACATTTCATTATAATCCATTGTTTTTTTGTGGTTGTTTATTCAGTGTAACAGAGAAATAAGCCACCATGGGCCCAAAGAAACATGTTATGTTGTACAGTGGACCCCCGGATTACATGATTAATCCGTTCCAGAGGGCTTAACTTAAACCGAATCTATTTTCCCCATAAGAAATAATGGAAATTCAATTAATCTGTTTACACACCCAAAAGTATTAAAATAAATATGGTTTACACATTAACTTACACAGTAAAGATTGATACATGTACAGTGGTCCCTCGGTTTTCGTGCATCTCCAAACTCGAACATTTATGTAAGTGTATTTTCGTAAGTGCTGTTGCAAGTGTATTTTTGGGGTCTGAAATATACTAACCTACGTGACATTATTTCTTAAGAAGTAAATTGTTCGGTAATGGCACTTGAGCAGCATTCTGGAACGAATTTTCGGCGAAAACCGAGGAACCACTGTATACAGTAGACCGTCATTTAGCACGAGATTATGTTACACGTTACGGGTATTGCACGATTGAAGAATTACGGCACATTATTATCTAACACAACGTAAAAATGATATTACACGGTTCGCGGGAGGGGAAAAATTTTTGAACGCACGGTAGCCCGCGTGGTTAAACTATTGAGTCAGTGGGGTCCTACTGAGCGTGGCTATGAGCCACATCAAGTGTTTAATGCTGACGAGAAGTGTTTTCTGGAAGAAAATGCCAACACGAACTTATATCAGTCAGCAAGAAAAGTGCACCAGGCTTCAAGACAGCAAAGGATCGCTTCACCTTGCTCCTTTCGGTAATGCATCAGGTGATTTCAAGTGTAAGCCCAATCCTCGTGCTTAGAGAAAAAGGGAATTTGTTTTCCTTCCTGCAAACTGTAAGTTTATTCAGATACAGGGGCCAGGGCTGAGTCTCGACCCCTGCAACCACAATTAGGTGAGTACAGTTACATTGATTATCATACATAGCATCATAAAAGTCCGACAATTGAAATAAGTCACTGACTATTTTGGGTTATCCTAGGTTCTCTACACATATGCTGCTATGTATGATAATCTTTAAAACTGTATCTGTGTATACCTGAATAAACACTTACAGTTTACGGGAAGGAAAAACAAATAACCCATCCACAAGCAGCCTTGTTGTTGTTCAGCAGACACCACCCCCCTTTCCCCAGCCACCCCCGACCCCACCATCCCAGCATTCGTATGTATTTCATACGCGTCAAAAAAGTCCTCTGCTACAAGCCAGCTGTGTTTGTGAAGAATGAGAGTGAATTGTGTTTTGATCTTGAATTAACGAAGAAAACAAAGATATTAGACAAGACATAACCCATGGCCGTAATGAAGTGTTACTTTGTACACATAAAAGATGTAAACATAAGTTTGTGTGACTGACTGACTTGACTGACTGACTGACTGACTGACTGACTGACTTGACTGACTGACTGACTGACTGACTTACTTACTGAATGGACTGACTGACTTACTGAATGACTTGACTGACTGACTGACACTGAATGACTTGACTGACTTACTGAATGACGACAGACTTACTGAATGACTTGACAGACTTACTGAATGACTTGACTGACTTACTGAATGACTTGAGTGACTTACTGAATGACTTGACTGACTTACTGAATGACTTGACTGACTTACTGAATGAATTGACTGACTTACTGAATGACATGACTGACTTACTGAATGACTTGACTTACTGACTGACTTACTGAATGACTTGAATGACTTGACTGACTTACTGAATGACTTGACTGACTTACTGAATGACTTGACTGACTTACTGAATGGCTTGACTGACTTACTGAATAGCTTGACTTACTGAATGGCATGACTGACTTACTAAATGACTTGACTGCCTTACTGAATGACTTGACTGACTTACTGAATGACTTGACTGACTTACTGAATGACTTGACTGACTTACTGAATGACTTGACTGACTTACTGAATGACTTGACTGACTTACTGAATAACTTGACTGACTTACTGAATGACTTGACTGACTTACTGAATGACTTGACTGACTTACTGAATGGACTTGACTGCTTACTGAACGACTTGACTGACTTACTGAATGACTTGACTGACTGAATGACTTGACTGACTTACTGAATAACTTGAATGACTTACTGAATGACTTGACTGACTTATTGAATGACTTGACTGACTTACTGAATGACTTGACTGACTTAATGAATGACTTAAAGTTAGACACTCAGTACAACCATCGACTTCAGTTCCAGAACCTCTACTATCCACCTCAGC
The DNA here is from genome assembly GCA_009830355.1 of Cherax destructor. Classification (NCBI taxonomy): domain Eukaryota; kingdom Metazoa; phylum Arthropoda; class Malacostraca; order Decapoda; family Parastacidae; genus Cherax; species Cherax destructor. Next base: position 6,743 of record WNWK01043812.1, on the reverse strand, counting down.
CCAGTAGGGCCACAGCATAACTCTCCACTCTCTTCACAATCATCCACAAACACCAGCACCCACAATTTAAGGTAAATACTATTATTTCTGTTACATTTGTAGTCTTAAGCAGTAAAAACAACATAATACATCACGATAATGAACTACAATTACATATTCACTTTTATTTTTGTAAGATCTGTTGGTCTAAAAAAAACTTGTTTGGCTTTTTGGGGACTCCCAGGAACGTAACCCTATTTTTCCCATAAGTTCTTTTAAGTATATAACATGAAATTATCTAACACAACATTTTCAGGAACGTATCTACCATGCTAAATGACGATCTACTGTATGTAAATTATCACAAATAAATAAAACAGTATAATAACTTAACACTTAATTTTATTGAAGAGTTGTTGATGTGTGGAAGATGGAAGGAGGGGAGAGGAAGGAGTATGCTAGTGTTTGGAAGGAATCCTTTCATTAACACTGCAGGTAGGTCAACGTAAATTTATATTTCTGTATAATTATCCAACAGATTCAAAATAAAAGAAAAGGTCAGGTGACTATGCGTAGCACGGGCATATCGTATCACCCTGGCATTGGGATTGATTCACTACAAATATTAATGAATTTTTTGTGCAGTTCTTTTCAGGTGTTACTGTCCTTTTTCTTTTAATGCCACTAGTACCAGGTTGAGAGTCACTGGACCTCTCTAACCAAAAATCTGTCCAGGAGCTCTGTGTCTGGCATTTCTTTAAAACATCCCTGAAATGGGACACCACATTGTCATTGTACATGTTGCCAGCACAGCCTGCAACAGCTTTGTTAGGGTAATAATCATCCATAAATACTTTTTTCTAGTTTTTATTTTAATTTATATAATTTTTATGTTCTGATAATTACATTTTACAATAGTTCTTGTGATTTCATAGCCAATCTTTGTTCTAACACTAATATTATGTACTGAAATTGTACTCAAATAGTCACAATCACACCAACAGGTGAACATTTTCACCTGCCTTGGTCATTTACTATTGTCTATAATATATACGAAGTATTTATAGGTCCCAGCAATGTTTTAGACATCCTGGAGTATATATGAAACTCCTTGAAGAATGGTGTTATGACAATTGCCAGCTAACTACTGATAAGGCAGTGACATTGATGAATGAATGTGTGCAGGGAACCCTTGCTTCACTCTGTATCTATCTGTCTGTCTATTTATCTGTCTGTCTATCTGTATCTGTCTGTATGTATCTGTCTGTATGTATCTGTCTGTCTGTATGTATCTGTCTGTCTGTATGTATCTGTCTGTCTGTATGTATCTGTCTGTCTGTATGTATCTGTCTGTCTGTATGTATCTGTCTGTCTGTATGTATCTGTCTGTCTGTATGTATCTGTCTGTCTGTATGTATCTGTCTGTCTGTATGTATCTGTCTGTCTGTATGTATCTGTCTGTCTGTATCTGTCTGTCTGTATGTATCTGTCTGTCTGTATGTATCTGTCTGTATGTATCTGTCTGTCTGTATGTATCTGTCTGTCTGTATGTATCTGTCTGTCTGTATGTATCTGTCTGTCTGTATGTATCTGTCTGTCTGTATGTATCTGTCTGTCTGTATGTATCTGTCTGTCTGTATGTATCTGTCTGTCTGTATGTATCTGTCTGTCTGTATGTATCTGTCTGTCTGTATGTATCTGTCTGTATGTATCTGTCTGTATGTATCTGTCTGTCTGTATGTATCTGTCTGTCTGTATGTATCTGTCTGTATGTATCTGTCTGTCTGTATGTATCTGTCTGTCTGTATCTGTCTGTATCTGTCTGTCTGTCTGTATCTGTCTGTCTGTATGTATCTGTCTGTCTGTATGTATCTGTCTGTCTGTATGTATCTGTCTGTCTGTATGTATCTGTCTGTCTGTATGTATCTGTCTGTCACAAAGGAGGTGACCAAACTGACTTGAACAATTATAGACCAATCTCAAATTTACCACTGCTTTCTAAAATCTTCGAAAAATTAATTCATAAACAGATCTATTCCTACCTCGTCTCACACAATGTACTAAACCCCTGTCAATTTGGATTCAGGACCAACAAGAGCACAAACGATGCTATAACACACATGTTAGAGTTAATAAAACCGCACTTGAGAAGAAAGAAGTTCCTGGGAATCTTCATAGACCTACGCAAAGCATTTGATACAGTCGACCATGATTTATTGCTCACAAAATTAGCGCACTATGGTATTAGGGGCACCCTCAACTACCTAAAGTCGTACCTTAGCAACAGAAGTCAGTACGTGTACACAAATGGAGAGAACTCTTCCACACAACAAATTACAGTCGGTGTCCTCAAGGTAGTGTCCTGGGGCCACTCCTATTCCTCATTTACATAAATGACCTACCGAATGCATCACAACTACTCAAACCCATTTTGTTTGCAGATGACACAACATATGTCTTCTCTCACCCAAATCCAGTCGTACTAGCCAACACAGTTAATGCCGAATTACAGAAAATATCAACATGGATGATGACAAATAAGCTTACTCTCAATACGGACAAGACCTACTACATTCAGTTTGGAAACAAAGCTGCAAATGTTCCACTTAACATAACGCTAAATGGTTCACCCATCACAAGGCTCACAGAGGAAAATTCCTAGGAATCCACCTTGACAGTAGTCTTAAATTCCAAACACACATACAACAAATTTCCAAGAAAATCTCAAGGACAGTAGGTATATTATCTAAGATACGCTATTATGTGCCTCAACCAGCTCTCATTGCACTATATCATTCTCTTATCTACCCTTATCTCACCTATGGAATCTGTGCATGGGGCTCAACAACATTAAATCACCTTAGACCACTCATAACCCAGCAAAAGGCTGCAGTCAGGATGATAACAAATTCCCACTCTAGACAGCATACTCCACCTATATTCAGAACCTTAAAACTACTCACCATAAAAAATATTCATACCTATTCATGTGCCTTCTACATACATAAAACTCTACATGCTAATATCAACCCTGCACTCAGAATTCTCCTCAACAACTTTAATAGGTCCCACGAACATGACACAAGACACAGATCACTATTTGACATACCCGAGTCCATACTAACCAATGTAAAAATTCTATGCACATAAAGGGCCCCAGAATCTGGAATTCATTACCAGTAAATATCAAGTTAACCTTGTCGGAAAATCAATTCAAGACTCTTCTCAAAAATCACCTACTCACCCTATACTAAATACTCATACTGTAACAAACTTCCAAACCCAATATTATTTTACTTAAGATGATCTCAATTTGATATGTTCATCCTCCTTAATACTTGTTGCAATTTCATATCATCATATTGTCATTTAAAATCTTATAGTATCATCATTTTCTTAATTTGAAATAAAATATATATCTAGAAGAAACTCTAAAAACAATTTCTAGTATTGTTATTATACTAGTATAGCATCAACATACTGTAACTTGATATAAATTATACAACTAGATTAAACTCAACCAATTTCTCTTGTATTGTCTTTTAATAGTATGTATAACCATATAATAATTTAAATAATACAGAACTAGAATAAACTCAATCAATTTCTTTAGCATTAAGTACTTAGTGAATAAGTCTCTAGAATAAACTGCCCCTAATGCCATGGCATGCCAGTGGCTCTCCTTGCATTACAGTTTTATAATTGTTTTATAATTGTAACTACCAATAACATTGTACACTTGTAACATGCATAGAAATAAAAATTATTATTATTATTATTATGTATCTGTCTGTCTGTATGTATCTGTCTGTATCTGTCTGTCTCTCTGTCTGCCTGGAGTATATGAAACTCCTTGAAGAATGGTGTGTTGACAAGTGTCAGATAACTCTTGATAGCCCAGTGACATTTGATAAATGTCAGCAGTGCTGGAGGGAACCCTCCCATTTTCAATGTCTATCTGTCTGTCAGTTACCATTTTGTCCTAGGCACATGTCAATTAGACACTAGGCCTGTTGTATGTATGTGTGTGTGTGTGTGTGTGTGTAAGGAAACACTTTGAAATGTTTCTGCCCCACCGGGAATTGAACCCGGCCCCTCCGTGCGTGAAGCGAGAGCTTTACCCACTAGGCCACCGGGGGCTCTGCTTATGTCTGTCTAACTCTGCTTATCTGTCTTTCTGTCTGCCTGTGTGTGTCTTTCCGTCTGCTTGTCTCAGTCTCAGACTTCGGCTCGTAAACCAACAGGTATATACATGATGCAGAAGTGACGATACATATTACTTGATTAGATTTTGCCACCGAAGTGGCTAGTTTATTGTGCACCCCATATCCATCCTGTGGATGGTAGCGCAAGAACATATGGATACACAAAAGGCCTAGGCACTAGGCCCCAAAGGGGTTAACAATTGTACATTTGGGTTTATATCTACATTTCAATTATCTGTTACAAGCAAATTTAGGAAATTTCCTTAGTACAATTGGTATCTTATTTCATGAATAAGATATCTTGACATGTCACATAGATTATTATACTGTCTATCTCTATATTCCTCAATAAGTGCACAATTAAGCACATAGTGTTCAAGACAGTGACCATAATAATAATAATAATAATACTTTATTGAGACATGGTACAATGATACATGGTAGACAAGAAATATAGTTATTAATGAGATGTACATGCTAAAAGCCCCTAATATGCTGTGCATTGCGGCATTCTTAGGTCTACTTAATTCTAGACTACATGGTAAAAAGTTATGGTTGATAATTTATAAAATAAGTATAATTGCGTATCTAAGTTATAAAGTTTGAATATAAGTTGAACATATCAATTAATTGTAGCAATGCAACTAATTGAGTGAGATAACAATTTAAAACAATTAGTTGCATTGCAGTTACAGTTTACGTGGTCATTATAATGTAAATGTTTGGCAATAGTTAGCTTAGTATGTATTATTCATAACAGGTTTTTACATTTAAGTGATTAGTCAGGTTTTTACATTAAGTGATTATTCTACTTTGTTGGGAATGTTTGATATTGAGCATTTAGCTTTGGGTGAGAAGGTGGTTTTTTAGCATCATTTTGAATTAGGGTACAGGCAGGGTTTCTTTGGCTATGACAGGTAATGAATTCCAAATTTTCGTGCCTTTTATATGCATTGAGTTTTTACATAGTGTTAGATGGACACGGGGAACATCGAGGAGTGATCTGTGTCTAGTGTTATGGTCATGTGTCCTGTTAAAATTGGTAAGGAGAAGTTTGAGTGGTGGGTTAATATTTGCATAGAGTGTTCTATGTATGTAATAGGCACAGTAAAAAGTATGGATGTCTTGTATGGTGAGTAAGTTTAGGTTTTTGAATATTGGTGGAGTATGTTGTCTGGAGTGTGAATTTGTTATCATTCTAACTGCTGCCTTTTGTTGTGTTATTAGTGGTCTGAGATCAGTTATTGATGTAGAGCCCCATGCGCAGATTCCATAGGTGAGGTAGGGGTAAATGAGTGAGTGATATAAGGTAAGGAGAGCTGGTTGTGGAACATAGTACCGTATCTTGGATAGTATTCCCACGATCTTTGAGACTTTCTTGGAAATTTGTTGTATGTGTCTGAAATTTGAGGCCACTGTCAAGATGGATTCCTAAGAATTTTCCCTCTGTGAGTTTTGTGATAGGGGACCCGTTTATCATTATGTTAAGTGGTGCGTTTGTAGCTCTGTTCCCAAACTGTATAAAATATGTTTTATCAATATTGAGAGTAAGTTTGTTGGTCATCATCCAGGTAGATATTTTCTGCAATTCAGTATTTGCAGTGTTGGCTAGTATGTCTGGGCTTGGGTGCAGATAACGTATGTAGTGTCATCTGCAAAAGTATGGGTTTGAGTAGTTGAGATGCATTTGGTAGGTCGTTAATGTAAATGAGAAAGAGTAGTGGGCCAAGAACACTTCCTGTGGGACACCTATGGTAATAGTTTGCGCGTGGAGCTAGCTCCATTTGTGTACACATATTGGTTTCTGTTGCTAAGGTATGATTTTAGGTAGTTGAGGGAGTGTCCTCTTATACCATAGTGTGATAATTTTAGGTGTAACAGATCATGGTCAACTGTATCAAAAGCTTTACGTAAATCAATGAAGATTCCCACTGGGATTTCTTTTTTCTCAAGGGCGGTGTAAATTATTTCTAACATGTGTATAATGGCATCATTTGTATTTTTATTAGGCCTGAATCCAAATTGACAGTGGTTGAGTACGTTGTTGGAGGTGAGGTAGGAATATATTTGTCTATGAATTAATTTTTCAAAGATTTTGGAGAGAAGGGGTAAGTTAGATATCGGCCTGTAGTTATTCAGGTCTGTTTGATCTCCTCCTTTATGTATTGGGGTGACCCTCGCTATTTTGAGTATTGATGGGAAGGTAGAGGATTCAATGGATTTGTTAAAGAGTGTTGCAATAATTGGTGAGAGAACTTGAGAGGCTTTTTTGTATATAAAAGGTGGTAAGTTATTTAGGTCACCTGCTTTGTTTTTTAATGTGTTGATTATAAGTGAAACTTCTATTGGGTTGGTTGGGGCTAGGAATAGTGTGTTCGGATAGGTGCCAGTGAGATAGTCGTTAGTTGGAGTATTTGAACTTGGGATTTTGCTTGCAGCTTTTTTACCTATGGTGGAGAAGAAATCATTGAGTTTGTTTGCTGTTTCAATGGGTGGGAGTAGGGGTTCATCTGGTTTTGTTAGCTTGATTGTTCTGTTTGTGGATATCTTTTAGTTCCT
>WNWK01043811.1:0-15350 GCA_009830355.1 Cherax destructor | reverse complement strand
TCACCAGCATGAAGAGTCACTAAGGTCTATCTGCAACACCCAGTGGGGATCTGGGAGAGTTTACACTCTCCAGTTGGAGTTCTGGGAGAGTCTAGGACATTTCCAGTTGAGGGGTCTGGTGTACACTTCCAAGGTGCAAGGAAGAGTCTGTACACTCCCCAAGGGTGTAGGGAAGAGAGTCCGGTGAGCATCCAATGGTGTAGGAGATTTTGGAAGGACACACTACTAGTGTATGGGAGAGTCCGGCTACGCTTCCAGTGTGAGAGTATAGTTGACACCCTCTAGGAGAGTCAGGTGGACACTCTCTACTAGAGTCTGTGGACACTGTCAGTCCCGGCTCGGAAGTCAAACATCAGGTCTGATGACGTAACCCCTTGACTGCCAGCCGGTAAGGTAACTACCTAACAACCGTTGTTAGGTAGGGGCCGTAACCCCTTTTCTAACCATAGCAGTTATATGCGCTTCTGTGATGCAAAGTCCCCCACCACAAATGTAGCAGAAGTTGTCTGCACTATTAACACATGTACGAGGCATCTGAAAGAAAACAACAAACAATTAGAAGATAAACAGAAAATTTATTAATTAATTTATCATTATAGCTAAGCAGAAGTATTTATATCATTCAGTAGGAAAATAAAATTAATATAAATGCCACCCTAATTGACCACATACTTTGTAACCGCCATGAGAACATTAGTCAGTCAGGGGTCATTCCCACAGGTCTTAGTGATCATTTCATCATTTACTGTACCAGGAAAATCACTAGGGAGCGGATAGGCCTACACAGGACAATAAAAATTAGGTCAACTAGAAACTACAATAAAGAAACACTGGTAAATATGCTACACAATTGTGACTGGTCATTGATAACAAGTTGCACGGACGTAGATGATGCCTGGGAAAAATTCAAAACAATGTTCACTGCTATCCTTGATAATATTGCACCAGTTAAAGAGGTTGGGATTAAATGAAGAACTGAACCCTGGATGTCTACTGAGATATTAGATAATATGAAATTCAGAGACCAGTTGATAAAAAGATTTAAGGCAAATAGACGGGATATTGCAGCACTAAATAAATTTCCCAAAGGGTGAGGAACAGAGTGCAGAGGCTTATAAAAAGGGGCAAAGGCTAGGGATTATTGCTCAAAATCGAAGAGTACAAGAATAACCCTAGAAAGCTCTGGCAACAACTAAAACAGTTGGGGTATAGCCATAAACCCAGATAGATTAACATAGTACTAAATGTTGATAACGAAGTATGCTAGATACAACTAAAGTGGCAAATTGTTTTAATTCATACTACACAACTGTCGCCTCAACACTGTAAGTAAGCTACCAGCTGCATCAAATACCTTTAACACAGACTCTGATAAGTTTAAAACATACTATATCAATAAAGGGGTAACTCAAAACAATTGTCAACTAGTAAGTGTATCTCATGACTTCGTGCAAAAAGAACTAAGAAGGTTAAACCCAACCAAGAGCACCGGCCCATACATCCCGCTTAAGTTCATAAAAGATGGTGCCTCTGAACTGGCAATCCCCATTGCTCACATAATAAATCTGTCCATCACCACTAATACAGTGCCAGAGGGGTTCAAGGAGGCCAGAGTTACTCCTATCTTCAAGAAAAATAGTAGGGTCTGATGTCATAACTATAGGCCTGTTAGTATACTCAGTGTAATATCCAAAATTCTAGAGAGGGCGGTGTGTCAAGAAAGTTAAGTATCTTAATGGATTACTTTTGGCTTGTCAGTTAGCAGTTTGAGAACAATAATACGAAAAGAACTTCAACTAAATTTTTTATTGACTTAAGACTCAGGGAGTTTGAACCAGTCAGTCCATCAAATATCATTCTATCATGCAGGAGGAGCCACATGTCTATGGTGCATCCAACAAAATAAGCAGACTCTTGGATGTCACTACCCCCGCCTCCGGCGGGGTTTAAACAAGTACTTTGGCAGGCAAATCACCACCACCAGATGTGGACCAAACAAGATGTAAACTTTGCCAGTTGGATTATTGTCACACCCTGCGTCATTATGTACGGGAGTGCGATAAAATTAATGAATTCAGAGACAACTATTCAGAAATGTTCAAGATATGTCAAAGTATTTTATCCACAGTGGTATATTACAGACCATTCTGGAAAATACCCTGACTTTGCCCCCTGAAAATAAAGCATTGACACGTGTGTGTGTGTTGTTTGTGTGTATTTTAATGTGTGTATGTTATTTTTGTGTTTAAAATGTTGGTGTGTATTTGTATTTTATATGTTTGTGTGTGTGTGACCCAACAATTAAAATTTGCACCAATAACTCATTAAAAAGTTGTTGGGTGTAGACTAATAGATTGCTCATTGCTTTATAATTTGTTCATGAGTGCAACCATGTACAGAGTAAGTAAATTTATTTACATGATTCATTACCTTGTAACTAGTGAATTAATTACCATTGTACCTTGTTCATTATCAAAATTTGGGGCCCAGTCTCTGGACCCTATATATCCTCTGTAATCTGCAAATCCCTTTTGTAATTTGGGTCATGTTTGGGACCATCTGAGTTCATTCCCTTTTGTAACTTGCTCACCCATCAAACTTTGAGGTCCAGTCCCTGGACCCATTTGTACCTCTGAACCTTTTTTACTACCGCCCACAGGATGGGTATGGGGTGCATAATAAAGATATAAAAATAAAAACTAGAAACCCCCCTGTCGAAAAAACCTCAGGTTGGGTTAAATTTAACTTCAAAACCCAAACTTCAAACAATGTATTATGTAAGAAATTTTAAGCTATCGGCATAGGTTCCATGACTGGTTTAAGTCCTATCTTAGGAATAAGGGAACAAATTGTCAAAATCAACAAAAAAGAATCAGAACCACTGCCGATAGCATGTGGAAACCCCCCAAGGGGAGATTCTGGGTCCCTTATTATTCCTGTGTTATGTAAAAAGACATTTCCCTCAGTGTCAAGTGCAAACTCCACTTATGGGGTGACAATGCTTTGTTAGTTCAGGTAAAGACCCAAAGATATAGCTAATGTATTAACAATGGAACTGGAGTCCCAGCAAATGGTTAGTAGACAACAAGTTATCGTTACACCTCGGGAAAACAGAAGCCATATTTTTTTGGGACGAAATATAAACTGAGAAAGGGGAAATTAATTTTTAAAGTCCATGTAATGGGGAATCCATCACCTTTAGTTTTCAGTAAAAAAATCTGGGAATTTCCCTTTGGGAAAAAAAAACCCAAAAATTTTCAGGAGAATTGATAGGGAACAGTGTAGTAAAGAAAGGAATGCCAGACTGAAGTTCCTCTACAGACAAGCACAGTGTCTACCTACTGAGGCCCCAGGACCCTATGCTAGCCCTTATACAATGTCATATGGACTACGCTTGCTCCTCATGGCACTTCTGCCTTGACAACTGAAAGATAAACTGCAAATCACACAGAACAAAATGATAAGACCATCCTGGACCTGGGGCCCAAGAGAACATGTAGGCCAAGATGAATTACAACAATTAGATATGCTGAATATTGAAGACAGAGTAATATAACTAAGTTGAATCAAGTTTATAAAATTGCTCACAAACAGTGTCCAGAATATCTGCTGCCAATTTTGGTTTTGCTACAAACCAAAGCAGTCATAGTACTAGGGAGAGAGTACAACTTTGTAGTACCCACAGTCAGTGGCCAGGCTTCCAAACACATTTTATTGTACAGAATAAAGGAATGGAACAGATTGCCTGCATGTCAAAGCCAAATACAGCACGAGCTAGTTCACATAGATCCAAAAGGCAATTCGTAACGCAGCCAAGAAAGGGAGGAGAGAATTATTTTTATTTTTTAGATAACATACATGTACATGTAAATAACTCTTTTTACCTTATTCCTTTTAATTTTACGGCACAACTAGTATCTCAGTCTAATATTAAGGTATTGACCCCAATGGAAATAAGTCACTCTGTCTGACTTTTTGGGTTATCCTAGGTTTTCTACACATATGCTGCTATGTATGATAATCTATGTAACTGTATTTGTGTATACCTGAATAAATCTACTTACTTATGCCTCACATGTATATCAATAGCTTGCTCAGTGAATATTTATTATAAGTTTAAAAGTGTTTGGCTAAGAAAACAATTAACCTTTCACCTCAGAATATAAACTTGGAGAGCACAACCAATCTTCTATGACTGCTGGAACAATAATGAAGGTCAGTGAGACTGTGAGTGTGGTAAGAAACACACTGCCGTAAGCCTGTTGCAACCTGTTGTGACACACGTAGATGTATAATATAATATCTTTTATTTACTACAAGTATATATATAAAAGGTATACAGGCCTAGCTTACAACAATGACATGCCATGGCATGCCAGTGGCCTCCTTGCATTACAGTTTTATAATTGTATTATATTTGTAACTACCAATAACATTGTACACTTGTAACATGCATTGAAATAAAAATTATTATTATTATTATTATTATTATTACATACCTGAGCATTTCGGGAAATTAGGTCAGTGTCCCAGGATGCGACCCACACCACGACTAACACCCAGGTACCCATTTTACTGATGGGTGAACATAGACAACAGGTGTAAAGAAACACGCCCAATGTTTCTACCCTATAATAATAATAATAATAATAATAATAATAATAATAATAATAATAATAATAATAATAATAATATCTTTATTTACTACAAGTACATGTACAAGGCATACAGACCTAGCTGACATCAGTGACATACTACTATATAGAAAGTCCCTGCCAGTGCTGAGCATTTCGGGCAGATTAGGGTCAGTGTCCCAGGATGCGACTCACACCAGTCGACTAACACCCAGGTACCCATTTTACTGACGTAAACATAGACAACAGGTGTAAAGAAACACGCCCCACGTTTCTGCCCCGCTGGGAATCGAACCCAGACCTCGCCGTGTGAAGGAGAGCTTTAGCTACCAGAGCTAATGCTAAATTTTAACCATGATATTCATTATCATGACCTAAAATTATTTGGAAATTTCTACTCTGGTCTGGGAATTGGTTGTTGACCAGAGAATCAGATAATTTTATATTAGCTTCCTTAAGTGAGAAAGAAAATTCGTTTTTTTTTATGGTTCTACAATATTTTCCTGCATGTTTTAAGAGGTAACTTTAAGAAAGTAGATTATGAATCCTTCGCATTTTTATAATGTATTCACACTTTATAGAACGAATATATGTAGTTCATTTTTATTAAACTGTAGATTTATTTATAAGAAAATAGAAAAAAATAGGCATGAATAATATTATTACAAAAATAAAAGACACAATTCTGTGACTGGAAGTTAGTTAGTCGATATCTTTATTATGCACCCCATACCCATCCTGTGGCGGTAGTCAAAAGATTACAGAGGTACATAATGGGTCCAGGGACTGGGCTCCAAAGTGCTGATAGCTGAGCAAGTTACAAAGGTAGAACTAGATTTGGTCACAATTGTGACCAAGTTTGGAAGGTAATGAGCTCCGGGTAGAGCTGGTCACACTCATGGGCAAGTTACAAAGGTATTGAACTAGAGCTGGTCACAATCATGACAAGGTTAAGGTAATGAGCTCTGCAGAGCTGGTCACACTCATGACAAGTTACAAAGGTAATGAACTAGAGCTGGTCACACTCATGACAGTTACAAAGGTAATGAATCATAAACACGTCCATACATGGTTACAATAATGAACAAATTACAGAGTAATGAGCAGCATTCTAGGGAATGCATCCATTGCCCCAACAACAGATGTTGCAAGGTGCCTGTCCCTCTTCGGCAGGGACAGCCAGACAACCATTGCAACAGCAGCAGGTTGCGCCAGGATCTGCTGCTTGCAGGAGCACCATCGCTAGTGCTCGAGAGAGAGCTGCCCTGGGGTGTCAACGTCCTGGTGGACGATTGATTGCAGATCCCAGGCCCTCTGTCTACTGGGAGGGGCTGTTGGTTGTTCCCACCTGGAGCCTCTTCTGGGTGCCCCACCTGAGCCCTGGGTGCCCCACCTGAGCCCCCTGGGTGCCCCACCTGAGCCCTCTGGGTGCCCCACCTGAGCTCCTCTGGGTGCCCCACCTGAGCCCTCTGGGTGCCCCACCTGGAGCCCTCTGGGTGCCCCACCTGAGCCCTGGGTGCCCCACCTGAGCTTCAAGTGCCCACCTGGAGCCTCTGGGTGCCCCACCTGGAGCCCTATGGGTGCCCAGACATCCACCATGCACACGGATGTTCAAGCTTGATGAACTGGAAAGAAACACAAATATTAACCATCACATAGAAGAATTAAACTTTGGACGACGTTTCGGTCTGACTTGGACCATTAACTAGTAACACAGAAGCGGGAAGGGAAGGGAGCCAGTATATATACGAGAGAGGGGGAGGGGCAGGTCCGGGAGTAGACTGAAAGTCACTTGTTATGCTGAGCATTTCCCACAAATTAGGCTCTGTCCTAGGATGCGACCCACACCAGTCCACTAACACCAGGTACACATTTTTACTGATGGGTGAACATAGACAACTGGTGTAAGGAAACACGTCCAATGTTTCCACTCCGCTGAATCGAACCCGACCTCACCGTGTGAAGCGAGAGCTTGCCACTCAGGCCACAGGTCATAATGGTACCATAATGATAGTAGTGGTGATAGTAGGTTGTAGGTGGGGTGGCATTCTATGTCCAAGATCGCTTGAACTGTTGCATAAAAAAACGGGTATAAATTCTGAACACATACAGAGTCTGTCTGGATAGAATTTTTCAGGAGGGGCATGAAAAATTGATTTTAGGAGTGATATACCGTCCCCCAAACTTAGATAGGGAACAAGGGAGACTACTGGTGGAGGAAATTGTTGGGAAAAGATAATGTAGTAATTTTAGGAGACTTTAACTTTAGTCAGGTTGATTGGAATTTCTTGACAGGGAATTTAGAAACAACGATTTTTTTAAAGTAGTTCGGGATTTTTTTTTGAAGCAGTTTGTGACAGAACCTACAAGGGGAAAAAACCCGATTGGTTCAAAAACAAGGAAACCCTTGTAAATAATTTAGAAATTACAGAGGAATGGATGTATTCATAATTCAGTAACGGTCCCTGATTTTCGCTTAGCGTTATAATGGGTTTGAGAACACTTATCAACTGTGGAGGGGGGTAACGAAGAGAGCTATCAATAGCAGCTTTCTTAACATTTCAGGCTGCCCAAAGAACATTTATCCCATATAAAGAAATTAGATAAAGTAGAAATGACCCAAAAGGGATGAAAAAGGCTCAAATATCTTTTAGGGCAGAAGAAAGGAATTTATAGGGATCAAAGAGGTGGGGGTCATCTTTTTCAAAACTGACATTAAGAGGGACTTTAAAAAAGGGATAAAAAAAGCAAATGGGACTATGAAATTAAAGTTGCTAGGGATTCAAAAACTAACCCAAAATTTTTTTTCCAGTTTTATAAAACAAAAGTTAGGGATAAGTAGGCCCCCTTAAAAATAACTCTGGGCATCTTACTGACAAGGAGAATGATATGTGCTCTAATTTTAATAATTATTTTCCTGGGTTTTTCACACAGGAAGAAACTAATAATATCCCAAATTAATTGTTTTAGTGGCCCCGAAGAAGATAAATTATGTAATATACAGTCACTAGCGAAATGGTTATGAAACAAGTAGACCGACTGAAACAAAATAAATCCCCGGATCCTGATGAGCTTTTTGGGGTTCAAGAAAAAAAAAGGCACCTGTGAACCATTAACTAATATTTTTAATTTATCTCTTCAAATAGGTGTATTTCTGATATGGGGAAATGGCTAATGTAATTCCATTTTTAAAGCAGGGGACAATATACCATCAAATTACCCCCAATAACCCGACCTCAATTGTTGGTAAATTGCTAGAGTCAATTATACCTGATATCAAAAGAAGCCATCTTATAACCATAATTTGATTAATGATAATCAGCAGGGATTCAGGGGGCCGTTCCTGTCTAACTAATTTATTAACCTTTTTCAGTAAAGTTTTTTGAGGCTGTTGATCATGATAAAAATTTGATATTATTTATTTAGATTTTAGTGGTTTTTTGATGAGCCACATCAGAGCTTTTAAAAGAAAGTGGCAGCTCACTTTGGGGGGAAAAGTGTTGTCATGGACGAGTCATGACTCACGAATAGGAAGCAGGGGTCTGTATAAATGGGGTTAAATCTGAATGGGGATCTGTAAAAGTGGCGTTCCACAGGGATCAGTTCAGGCCCATTGTTGTTTATAATATATATCAACAACCTGCAGGGAATTACTAGTGATATAAAATTCCCCAGCACACGAAAAAGGATAATTGATTCAAACGTAGATGTCAGGGAAGTTCAGGGGGATTTAGACAAACTTAATTTGTGGTTAGAAAAGTGGCAGATGCAGTTCGTGTAAAAAAAGCAAGGTTTTGAAGCTAGGGGGTGTCCATAACCCCCTTTTAAGTTAAAAAATGTGAACTTACCCTACAGATTGGGGAAGGACTTTGGGGGGTTTTGGAAGCAGCAACCTTAAACCAAGGAATTTTTAAAACGTAAAATAAGGCAAATGTTTCTGGGATTTATATCAAGAAGTCTAAGCAACAGAAGTCCAGCGGTTATACTACAGTTTAAGATAAGATAAGATAAGATTTCTTCAGATTTTTAAACCCCCGGGAAAGGGTTTGCCACCCCGGGTAACCCAAGAAAGTCAGTGCTATGAGGGCTGTCTGTCTTATTTCCATTAGGGGCCTTAATCTTGTCCCCCAGGATGCCCCACACCAGTCGATAACAACCCAGGTACCTATTTGCGTAGGTGAACATGACAACAGGTGTAAGGAAACACGTCGAAAAGTTTCCACCCGGGAATGAACCCGGCCCTCCGTGTGTGAAGTGAGAGCTCTAGCCACCAACCCCGGGAGTGTCCATAACCCAAGCACTTATAAGTTAAAAACGTAGAACTTAGCCATGGATTGGGAAAAGGACTTGGGGGATGGTAAGCAGCAACTTAAACCAAGACAGCAATGCCTAAGCGACGGGAAAAAAGGCAAAAGATTACTGGGGTTTATATCAAAAGTGTTAGAAAAAGAAGTCCCGAGGTTATATTACAGCTTTATACACGTTAGTAAAGGGCCCCACCCGATTACACAGCTCAGTTATGGTCTCCATATTAAAAATGGGTATTAATTCGTTAGAAATCATTCAGCGTAGGATGACTAAATTATTACATACATTAGAAATCTTCCGTATGGGAAAAATTGAAGACCTTAAATTACATTCACGAAAACGAAGAATGAGAGGAGACATGATGAGGTATACAAGGGAAAATGGGTATTAACAAAAGGGGGTATAAATAAGGTCTTGAGAATATCTTCCAAAGAGAACCCCAAAATGGATTCAAATTAGATAAGTTTTGATTTAGAAAAATAAGGGGAAATAGGGGAAATGGGAGTTTATGAGGGGAAAGTCTGCCTAGTGGGGGTTTTTGGCAGGGCCTTGGGGAGTTTCAAATTTTGGGTTGATAAAATTATGAGTGAGGGGTTGGGTTTATGGGGGTTTAATGATAAGTAGAATTATCAAAGCTTATTTCTTGGGTATCTTGTTAGTGGGATGGAATGTGAAGGACCTGCCTAGTATGGGCCAACATGGCTGCTGCAGTGTTCCTCTTTTCTTATGTTCTTTTTTAGTTTCAAATTTAGGTTGGATAAATACATGAGTGAGAGGGGTTGGATTTGAGTGGGACTTGCTCATGAGTAAATAGAATTATCAAAGCTTATTTTTGGGTAGCATTGAAAATTGGGTTGAGCAAATATTATGTTAGTGGGATGGATTGTGAAGGATCTCCCTAGTATGGGCCAACAGGCCTGCTGCAGTGCTCCTCCTTTCTTATGTTCTTATGATTCTGTTCGCTTATTGCGAACACTTATGCACTGTTGTCTTGGTTTTAGATTACTGCTAACCAGAACTCCCAAATCCTGTTCGCAATCATTAATATTAAGATCTACATTATTTAGTTTATATGTTTGGATATTTTTCTGTCCAATTTTTAGAACTTTGCATTTGTTATATTAAACTGCATCTGCCACTTCTCCGACCACTGCATCAGTCTATTCAAATCTTCCTGGAGTGCTCTAATGTCCTCGTCCAGAATGAATTGGGGCTGGATGGAGCATATTGTTAGCGTCTGGACGACATCATGAGAGGTAATAGGAGCAACCCCTATTATCTGTCTCAGTGCTGGAGGCAACGATGTTGGCAGAAGTAGGAGTGAGGACCTGACTAGCAGGTAGGGTCAGCAATAGACATAATTAGGAAGAAGGGTGGGAACCCTGTCATATGTGGTATTTTGCCAAGGAGAGGAGTTGGAGATGAATGGCTGTCCAGGGCAATTGGTGTCAATTGCTGGCTGGACAAATACTGTAAGGAAAATGCAGTAACATTCTGACACTGGGACCTCTTCTATGGTAGAAATGACATGTATGCCGGGATGGGGTTCACTTATCCAGGTCTGGGGTGGGGGCACTGGCAACTGCATTGGAGGGAGCTGTTAGGGCTTTAAACTACAAAAAGTTAGTGGTATGGGTTTTGGGGAAAAAACAGTGTAGTACGTAAAATATAAGTTCTAGGAGAACTGGGAATAGGCAGAAAAGTGGGTAGTGGAAAGCTAGTAACACTAGATGACAAGGATAGTAATAGGTATAGTGGAAAACAGAAATGAGCAGGAAGGGTAAAGAGAAAGGAGGGTCTTTTAAAAATATATTACACCAATAGTTTTTAGTGCTAGGAATAAGATGGATGAGTTGAGATTAGTTGCAAGTATGGGTAATATTGATGTTTTTGCAATAACTGAGACTTGGTTTAATATGAAAAATCGGACTTGCCTGCCAATGTCACATTCAGGGTTTTAAATTGTTCCAAGTAGACAGAAGTATCGAAAAAAGGGGGTGGGGTTGCACTCATGTCCGTGATCATTTAAATTGTTGCATAAAACGGGTATAAAGTCTGAAATAACACATACAGAGTTTCACAGTTTTCACACGGGAAGACACTAATAATATCCCAGTAATTAATTTTTTACAGAGGCCTAGAAGAAGAAAAATTTTGTAATATCACAGTCACTAAAATGGTTTAAACAACTAGACCACTGAAACAAAATAAACCCCGGGGCCCTATGATTTTTTAAGGGGTTTTTAAAGGGAATCAAAATGGAACTCTAACCAATATCTAACATTTTAATTTATCTCTTCAATCAGGTGTAGTGTCGATATGTGGAAGATGGCTAATGTAATTCCTTTTTTTTAAAGCGGGGGACAAGATACCGTCAAATTCCCAAAAACCCTGACCTCAAGTAGACCCCGGGTATGAATGGGGTAACCGTCTGTTTGTAGAGTGTTGGGGAAAACCTCCGTTGATTGTCGGAGTTCCAAACGTGGCCAGGTTGCCGGCTTCAGCCCAGTGCGCTAATGTGTTGGGTGAGTCGGATTTTGGAGTCGAACCGGAAAGGCCCCCTTTGTAAACTAAAAACTCGGTTAAACTTGCCTTTCAAAAGGGGAACCAAGGCTGGTTCCTCCTTAGGAAAAATTTCAAAAAATGAAAAAAAACAAAAAAAACATAAAAAAATTTAAACACTTTTTGAATAGAAAGATTTATAAAAAAAAAACTTAAACATGAAACAAACAAACCCCATCTGAATAAACATGAAAAATAAAAAAAAAGACAAATAAGACTATGTTGAAACAGCAAATTTTTTTTTAAAATTGTAGGTAAACGGGGGCCGGGGTTTTTGACACCTCAGCTGTTTAATTTTTCTGAACTCCTTGCTGGTATTTCCAATCGATGACGGTGGCAACAATCACTTGTTTGAGGATGTGACAGATGTTTTCAAAACTCATATGTTGTCCATGAGTCAGGGCCCTGGTGAGTCCGCTGCAGATGTGGGCAATAAAAGTTGATGATTCAGTCTAAAAAACTCTTGTGGGGCGGTTCCTTCAATCTCCCTCAGCATTGTGCCAGGTGGCTCATACTGGTCCCCGACGGCTATAAAATGGAGAAAACAAAAAACTCACCATTCTGATAAATTTTTATAATAGGCAAAAGGGCCCTTTCCCAAAAAGAAATGGTGAGAAAAAAATTATGCTAGCCCAATACTAGGAAAGGGCAGAGCCACATTAAGTACCCCAAAAAAGATGAGTGAAGCTAAAAAACTAATGGGGAAGTTCTTAACAAAATAATAAAAGTGAGGCTCAAAAATACAATAAGACAGAAGTGACTGTGAAGACTTACAGTGGGGGCGGAGCTGTTAGTCGAGTGATTATTCCTTTGGCCAGAGCCCAAGCATGTCCCCTCTCCCCGGGTGGAAAAAAGGGGGGGGTTACAGCTGGAGCAAAGGTACTTACCCCCCTCAATGAGCAGACTACCACTACTAGCACTTATCCAATTTTCCCCACTTCCATCACTTTATCTATGGACTTTTCCCTCACAGTGATAATAACCAACAGTGGTAAATACATCACTGGTAGCCGGTGCCCCAAATTTGATGGAAGACACCCAAACCTGGGTTGTAATATCCGTAGAGTTATTTACATAAATTTCTTAATTTTCATAAAAAAACCTATCTAATTCACTAATATTTGGAACGCCCGTTTTAAATGTAATATCACTTTTTCTCAACAACGGAATTTTAATTAACAGGTAAACATTATATATTTTTTATTTCTAGTCTGTAATTTTTTTTGACTGCCGCCCATGGATGGGGGAGGCTAATAAAACTGTAAAATCTAAATGTTTGGGTTCGAAAATATTAATTTCTATACACACACACACACCCCGGGTTCCACACACAAACCACACACACAAAATAGGTAGTACACACACATTTTAAAAATGCCCACGATATCTATTAATAAAGATATCTCCGGGAACACTAAAAAGGGGATACCCCTTTCCCCAAGCATCCACCCTTTTACTGGGTTTTTTGAACAAAGTCAGTATCCTGGTTCAGTTACCCAAATTTTATTATATAGCTTTAGAGGATTGCAATTGATAGGGAAAAAAACCCAAAGTAAATGTTTTAAAAAGGTTTATTAAAAAATTGAAAAATCAAAGGGTAGCAAATAAATCAAATATAAAGATTTTAAATTTAAAAGATATCAATTAGGTTAATTAGGAGGGTAGCTCCTACACTGCTCTCATATAAATAAGTCTGTTGAGGGCACATATATATAAATGACTCAGAAGTACCATCAGGTACAAATGTCAGTAATTACAATAATATATACAAATAAGAATAAATGTGTGTATGAGTGTTCCCGGTAACTAAATTTTAAAACTGACTCAACCAATTTTACGACAGAACAACTCGTAAGCTAGATGCTCTAACAAACAGACAACCAGAACAGCTTGATTTCCAGTAAAATGACCACTTGGGGAGGGAAATGCAATATAACAGGCAACAGCAACACAGCATCAGGAACAAGGAGATGAAAATCGACCCCAACTGGGACCATCAGTAGATCCTCCAAAACAGTCCCAAAAAAATCCCTTTCTACTGAAGCTAGGTTCAGCATAAACAATCCCAAACTGTGGCTGTGCACAGATGCCTTATCGAAGTAGGTCCAAAAGCTATAGCTTGAGACCTGAGTTTTATCAGAGTGTCAAAGTGACCAAAAACCCAGGGCCGTCGAATAATCACTGTCTAGTCTATTTCTCTGTGAACAGAGTTAAAAGAGTTCTGAGAAAGTAATTCCCCCTCACCCCTAATGCATACTCTACCCAACAGAGTCTAATGTCGAGAAAACAAGTAGAAAAGAGTGAGGGGTTGACTGACGAGGTCAACGGCCAAAAAGAGAGGGAAGAGGAACAACCACCCAGCTCCCGGGGTGTTCAGAGACGCTCCTCCCAGCAACTAGAGCCGGCAGCATAACAGTAGTTTGCCAACACCAAAGGGAATTTCTAAAACTCAAGCACAACAATATTACATTCACCCAATAAATATATTTAATTTTTAAAAAATAGTCTAATAATAATATAAAGCAAAAATTTAAAAGATTTAGCTATTATCGAGAATATTAGCAAAAAAAAAAAAATAAATTAAAAAGGGGAAAAAATGGAAAAGCTTAAAAACCCATTAATTTTTTTTAAACAAATTTTGGGGAAAAGGCCCAATTTTTTTAAAAGGGGGGCGCCAAAAAATTAAAAACCCCCTACACGCACACACTTGAGAGAGGGAGCAGAGGCACTATGTGTACCCCCAACAACAATATTCAACACATCTACCAAAACAGGAGATTACCTGAGGTATGGAAGGCAGCAAATGTAGCCCCAATTTTTTAAAAAGAGACAGACATGAAGCACTAAATTACATAAGTGTCACTGACATGTATAGTATGCAAAGTTGGAAAATTATCAGGAGAAAAGGGGTGGCCCCCAAAAGGGAATAACATCGCAGCCCACGGTTTCAGGGACGGGAAATCCCCCACAAACCTGCTGGAGTTCTATGACAGGGTGAACAGTAAGACAAGAAAAGAGGGGGGGGTGATTTCATTTTCTTGGACTGTAAAAAGGGGTTTGACACAGTTCCACCAAAAAGGTTAGTGCAAAAACTGGAGGACCGGCAGGATAACAAAGGAAGGCCCCCAATGGATCAGGAATACTTGTCAGGAAGACGCAGCGAATCATGGTGTGGCGGGGGTCAGAGTGGGCCCGGGAGTGGGGTTCCCCGGGGTCAGTCCTAGGACCAGTGCTGTTTCTGGTATTTTGGGGCGACATGGGGAAATAGCCTCCGAAGTGCCCATGTTTGCAGATGATGTGAAGTTGATGAAAAGAATTCAATCGGACGAGGACCGGCGAACTGAAATCTACAGGCTGCAAGCCCTGGGTTCAACCCCACCAAGTGTAAAGTCAGGAAGTTGGAAAAGGGCAAGAACACCGAGCGGCAGTCTAGGGGCCAGAACTACAAATCTCACCAAGGAAAAAAATCTTGGGTGGTATAACCCAGGCACATCTCCTGAGGCGCAATCCACCAAAAAATGCTGCAGCATACCCCAACAGGCGCCTAGAAACCTAAGCACATTTTGACATTTTAAGGAATCATTCAGGACCCCGTCATTGTGTACGTTAGGCCCATATTGGGTATGCAGCACCAGTTTGGAACCCACCCCACCCAAGCACGTAAAGAAACTAGAGAAAGTGCAAAAGTTTGCAACAAGACTGTCCCGGCTGAGGGGGATGTCCACAGGGGGGAGGTTAAGGGAAAACGACCCGACACTGGAGGACAAGAGAGATAGGGGAACATGATAACGACATATAAAATCTGAGAGGAATTGACAAGGTGGACAGAGAAAATGTTATAGGGGG
>WNWK01043810.1:0-15350 GCA_009830355.1 Cherax destructor | reverse complement strand
TTGCTATTTTTTATGGTCCTTGAAGGTGAGATCCTCTGACATGATCACTCCCAGGTCTTTGACATTATTTTTTCGCTCTATTGTGTGGTTGGAATTAGTTTTGTACTCCGATGTTTTTTTAATTTTTCCGTTTTCCGTATCTGAGAAATTTTAAATTTTTCTCATCATTGAACTTTTTTTTTTTTTTTTTTTTTTTTTTTTTATATTTTATTAAAACATTATTACAAAAAAAAAATATCCGTAAACATAACAGGCACCAAAAAAAACGAAACAACAATATAAAAATAAAAAACCCAAACACCATAAACATGGATATGTGGATATAAAATAACTCTGCCCCTTTCTACCAAAAACAACCCACCACCTGAACCCTCACACTATTTTCAAAATAAAACCCTAACCATACATACACAAGAAAATTGTTACATATAAAACCATGCACAACATGTCACATGGTATATGCAAAACTAAATAACAACTAACCTTATGAAAATTTAATATACAATGAAACATGTCTATATAATGCCTTGAACATACATGGTCATCTTAAAGTACAAGTAACCCACTGAAAACCTGTCATTTAACACAAATATTAAAACTCCTACTGTTACAAACCTACCACGAAAATCTTCATACAAGGCCAAAGAACTTACTATACATAGACAATAGTGATTAAGCATATAATACATAAGGACAAGAGTTAATACCTCTTAATATACCCCCCCCCATGTGCATTATATTATGTCTTCCAGCTATCATCCTCTTAACTACCGTAACTATTACAGTCAGTCGTTCCCCAGCCTTGGTGGTGAACGGACGTGCGTGCAGAGCTCCCTGGTGGAGGAGTCAGAGAACTTAGATTTTATACAAGATGGCGGATGGATACCGCCGACGAGTACATACTGTGTGCATTGATTTGCTGCAGGGAGCCGTGTATCCCAGCAATGCCGACGTTCTCTTGCCTTTAATTTTGAGAGACACGTACGGGATATCTACAGAGGACATTTACGGGATATCCCTGAATGGATCTGCCAGGGTTTTTGTCAAGTTTGCATCTGGCAGTGTCTACAATGGAATCGTCGACAGGTATCAGGAGAAGAACATCATAATCAACTCAAACTTGGAGGTACGTCTTCGGGATGCGTCGGCGCACTACTTGTGGATACGGATCAAGAATATTCCGTTCGAGGCCGACGAGGTAGACATCAAACAGGTATTTTGCCAGTATGGGGTCATCCATGCTGCCACCGTAGGGAGATGGGCCCATGGTCCATATGCAGGAATGCCAGAGGGGTCGTTCTCCCTTAAAATGACCCTGAGGCAGCAAATACCGTCTTTTGTTGTGATGGAGGCGTTCCGTACCCAGGTGTACGTGACGTATGCAGGACAGCAGAGGACGTGTCGACTATGTGGCGGCACTGGGCATATGGCAGCAACGTGTGATCGGCGACGGGGCCCATACAATGGGACTCGAGGTGAGGACGACGTGCGGACAGAACCAGGTGCCCGAGAGGAACAGGTGCTGTTAGCGACACCTGTGGTAGAAGATATAATGGCGAATGCTGCGGGAATTGATAAATGGAGTGATGCTGTTGAAGCGAGTGAGGAGGCCATGTTGACGTTGCCCCAGGAGTCTCCGAGTGAGACAATGGAGGCGGCTGGGGTCACCCCTGAAAGAAGTCCACTGGAGGATGGGACTGAGTTCCCAGACCCCAGTCTTGAGGACCTGAGGAGGATTCTGGATAGTCCATTGCCGGGAGAATTGCAGAGTACAGTAGTGGAATCGGATGGAGATGTGGAGAGTCAGGGGGGTGTGGGTGTTGATGGTGCTGAAGTGGTCAACTGCAGGTCAGTGGTTGTGGCAGAAGTGGAGGTGCATAGGTCTCCAGGAGAGGGGGTCATGGAGTTTGAGAGTGAGTCACGTAAGAGGCCAAGTGGTGAGGCTGATGATGATGTGATTACACCAGGACAGAGGTCCAGTAAAAAGACCTGGGTGGACATAGCTAAGGGAGGGAAAGGGGGAGCCAAGGGGAAAGGTGGAGGTAGAAATGGAAAGGAGAGCCGAGGGTTTGGTGGTACTTTCAAGACTGTGGAGCCAGGATCCATGAGGCCGAGAGGAAAACCCCCATTGCAGAATTCAAGTGTTTGAATATGAATGTCAATGGCCTCCGAGCAGAGGTTAAGAGGAAATGGGTGGAGGCAATACTGAGACGTATGAATGTAGACGTATGCTTCCTACAGGAGCATAATTATAGGTGTGGAAGGGAATTAATGTTGAAAGGTTATAGGTTATATACAGGAGGTTCTGGGCATTTAAAGGGAGGGGTGACGGTGGGGGTACGGGAGACCAGCCCTTTTCATCTGAGGACATGGGAGGAACGGGGAGGGGGCAGAATTGTTAGGGTGGAAGGTGAGTGGGGGGATATTCAGGTGTGTTTTGTTGGGGTGTACATGCCGGCGTGCAATGATCATAGGGTTAAGGAGGATTTTGTTCGTAACGATTTAGTCTACGCCTTAAGGGGCCTTCCTATGGTTACTATTGTAGCAGGTGATTGGAATTGTATAATTAGAGGGAAGGATGTCGAGCCTAGAGGGGCGGGATGTATGTTGGATGCCTTAAGGGAGGTTTTGGGGGCAGTGGGGGTGGTGGATGTGGTACAGGGTGGGGGGTGGAACGTGGAACACACCTTTGTACGGAGAGGATACGCGGCATGGCTTGATCGGGTTTATGTAATGCAGGATATACAGGTGGGCAGTGTAACCTGTGTGGAGATGGGTTTTTCAGATCATCGAGGTGTTTTGGTTGAGTTAGGATGGGAGGGGGCAGTTAAGATTTATCCTAGTTATTGGAAATTGAATGTGCGTTTGCTGCAGGGTGAGGAACATCGTGAGGTTTTTGAGGAATGGTGGGGAAGATTGTGGGGTGGGGGTAATGGTATCGAGGATGTTGTGAAATGGTGGGATACAGGAGCAAAGGTGGCAATAAGGGGATTTTACATGTGGATGGGGTCTGAGGATGGGAAGTTGAGGTATGGGAAGCAGAGGTATTTGGAAGAGCAGTTGCGGGAGTGTTATAAGGGGTGGGGGAGGTACCCGCAGGATGAGATCGATGAACTGCGGAGCCAATTAAGGGTGATTCAAAATGAAAATTTTCATGCCATTAGGGTTAGAGGGGGATTTTAGGATGTTTTATGGGGGGATAAACCCTCAGCTATGGTATTGCGTAAATTTCGGGAACGACGGAAGGGAATGACGATTATGTCCTTAACAGTGGACGAGGATTTAGATGGGTATAGGAGTGGTCAGGTGATACGTAATACTGAGGGCATGAGTTGCTATATGGATAAATGGTTTCAGAGAAAGTTGCAGAAGGGGTTATATAATCAGGAGGCATGTGGTTTCGTTTTAGGTAGCATTTTAGAGAGGATTAGTCAGGAGGACAGAAAAGGTTTGGAGGGACGCATTACTGAGGAAGAGGTATGGCAGGCGGTGCAGGGACAGAAACTTGGGAAGACACTGGGTTTGGACAGGATTTCGGGCGACTTCTATGTGACCCATTGGGAGGTTTTGCGAGAGGTATTGGTGAGGGTTTTCAATGGTATTAAGTCAATGGGAAGTATGAGTGAAGAGCAGCAAACAGGGATAGTGGTTTTAATACCCAAGGGCCGGGGTGTCGGGACTTTAAAGGGATATAGAGCGATAACTTTACTCTGTGCTGACTATAAGATTTTTGCGCGTATTTTGGTGAATCGTATGAAGAAAGTATTAAATAATATTTTAGAGGGAGGGCAGTACGGAGTTCCTGGACGTAGTATGAGGGAGGGGCACCGTAGAATAAAAGGGTTTGTTGAAGGTAGGGAGGGGGAGTCGTGGGTTGGATTGGGAAACGGCCTATGACAGCGTGAATAGGGAGATGTTGCAGGGCATATTATTGAAACAGGGTTTTGGGGAGGAGGTAGTGGGTGGGTGGGGACACTTTATGGCAGGGCACAGGTGAGAGTGCAGGTGAACGGGAGGGTGGGGACTGTGGTGGGAATGGGACGGGGGCTGCGACAGGGGTGTCCCTTGTCGCAGCTCCTGTTTGCATGTCTGCAGGATCCCTTCTATAGATTGGTGCAGGAGGGTGTGAGAGAGGGGGAAGGGGACCCGGAATGTGCCCCGGGTATCGTCGGGTATGTAGATGACACCACTATCTTGGTGGGAAGCTTAGAGGGGCTGGGCACTGTTAATAAGATGATAGAGATTTTTGGGTTGGCTACTGGGATGAGTGCAAATAGGGCAAAATCGAAATTGTTAGAGGTGGGAACTTGGGTGGGGGGGGCGTTGGGTCAGAGGTTTGGATGGAATACAGTGGATAGGATAAAAATTTGTGGTGTTATTTTTTGTAATGTGCCGCAAGTTGCACGGGAGTTTAATTCTTCTGCGGTGATAGAGGCAGCTCTGGGTAGGATGGCAGGATGGAGGCCGGGGGAGATAACTCTTTTGCAAAGGGTCATTGTGGTAAATGCATTGGTTTACAGTAAGTTGTGGTTCTTAGCTGTGGTTTATCCTCTCATGGAAGAGGATATTCGGCGGCTGCAAAAGAGGGTTTTGCGTTTTATTTGGGGTTTTGGAAGACATTGGTTGCTGGAGGGAGTGGTTATGACTAGGGTGGCAAGAGGAGGTATGGGATTGATACCTCTGAAGAGGCGATTGATGGGGATTTACGTGAGGCAGGAATTTTGGCGAGGGAGGGAGGGAGGGTGAGAGTGGACAGGGTTATGAGGGAGAGCAGGCGGTGGTGGCATGGTAAGGATCTTCAGGTTTGTGAGGCACTCTTGCGACATCTCATAGTAGTCTCGGAACCGCGGAAAATGCGGGTTAAGGTGCTTGATAGGATTGGAACTGGTGAGTTGGAGATACAGGGGGCGGCAGCTTATCCAAAGTATGATTGGGGGGCTATGTGGTTTTGGTTAAAAAGGTTAAAATTGCCGGCCAGGGTGCGGGAAACGGGGTTTAGGTTTCTGCATAATATATTAGCATCCAGAGCTCAACTTTTCGTAATGGGTCTAATAAAGGACGGGCTATGCCAGCGCTGTGGGATTTTGGAAACGGCTTTTCATGTTATATATTTTTGCGAGGATTTGGCTAGGGTTTGAGAGTGGTTCGGTGGGATAATCAGGGAGGTGGGGGGAGGAGGGTTGTCTGTGTTGCGAGTTTTAAGTTTAGATGTTGCGGGTAGTCCTGAGGGTGTTAGGCGTGCGGTTATGTATCTAGTTTTGGATTATATTTTTGTTAATTGGGGTATGAGGGAGGTTCGGGGCGAGGGAAGAATCCGGGCTCTTGCAGCACGGTTCTTTAGAACAAAATGCAGGAATCAAGGACTTTACAGTCAGGCATGGGAGCGGGGGTTTTCGGTGGGGTATAGGCAGTTGACTATGGGGACTTTATTGGGGGGGGGAGGGATGGGAATGGTACGAAAGGGGTTGGTCTCCCGGGGGGAGGTTTGGTTTAGAGTATGTGTTGGTTAGGAGGTATGCATGAGTATGAGAGGGGGGAGGGAGAGGGGGGGTTATGGGGCGTTCGGAGAATGCATCGGTGACTTTGACGGGGTGGGGGGGAGGGAATAGTAGGAAGGTGTCAGGGGCAAGCAATGGGGGTTTGTCTGGCACAGGGGTACCTGGTAAGGGCTGGCATACATAAGTGTATGTGAGGATTTATATATGCATTTAGTTGTATACACCTGATGATTCACCTATAATAGTTTGGTTATAGTCTGTTTTTTCCCGTTTATTATATATATATATATACAAAGGAAAAATCATGATTCTGGTTATATGTATTCATGTCATTCCCTCAGTATACTGATTATATTGTATGTTTCAGTATACATTAATGTTCATATATTATGTATATTAATGTTCAAGGTTGTGTACAGACGAAAGAATGGTCAATGTAGTTCGACATTTGTCATAAATGTTTCCCAATGTTTTGTGTCAGTCACAATGAGATAGTGAGGTGGTGAGAGTGTGGGTTTCAATGTTCACATTTGGTTATAATAATATACATTATTAAAATTATTTTACCAAACGTTTCCTCATGATGAATGTAATAGTAAAATGGTAATGTGTAGGTCTCTTTAGGGTAGGTGGGATTGTAGGGGGGGGTCAAGTTTTTATGGATTTCCATTGTGTTATTAAATACATAACGTGTTTGTGCTTTTTGGCAGTAAGTAGCGTACGAGGTGCCTAAATATGTAAGTTACATATTGTTAAGTGCTTATTGTCAGAACGATGCATTGTATGTTTTTCCATAGTTTGCGGATGTTTGTACATTCGGTTGTTGGTTGGCTTTTTTCGATAACCATATTAGATATAAGGTGCCATATTGATGTATTTTGTGTATTTCGTTTACATTAAATATAATAAAAAAAAAAAAGAAATTCTCATGATTGTTATGGGAATAGGCACATTTAATGTGCAGATTTCTTTTAGGGTAGGTGAGGGTGTAGGGGGGGTCATTTTTTTATAATTCTCGATTATGATGTTAAATAAATTTACGTGTTGTTCTTACTGGCAGTTAGAATTGTTCATGATGCCAATGATATGTTTTTTAATTGTCTTCTGCTTTATTGTCAGTATGTTGCATTGTATTTGGGTTTCATTGTATTCTCTTTTTTTTTACTTGGTATTGAAGCCGAGATTCATGTGTTTATACACTTGGGTGTTTGGTTGTATTATTGTAATATCCTGTACTGGTTATAAGGTCATATTGATTTGTGTGTATGTATAATGTCTTTTAAATAAAATATAAAAAAAACTATTACAGTTACTAACCCTATACATCCAAATAAAACTTGGGACCTCTTAACACAGACCTCCAATAGCCAACTGCCATTGTCCCTTCAAAACATTTAGTACAATCATTAAACGTTGCCACCCTGCCTGGCACCTTTTTTTTTTTCACAACATAACAATTAATCCGGCCCTGTTAATGAAAACTCATATATTTAAGAACAGAGTGTATATTCCTAGCATTTAGAAACATTGAATATTCCATGATACAACACATAACATAAATCCTACCCTTAAACTTTACAACTTCCACATTGTTATATATATATTAACAACATTGCAATGACCTTCATGCAAACATAAGAAAAAAATTTTGTTTTGCAACCTCGCACATGTGAACAAACCCTATAATTCCTAACACAACATTAGGTACATACTCCAAAGATGACTTGCCTCATCACATTAAACCAAGAGCACTGAAACGAAACCAACCTCCAACCCCTTCCCCTGACCTAACTATACCACCCTCCTCACACTCCCCACCCATTCGACCCCCCAACTCCCCCACCAACGTGCAACCTACCCTACCCAACAGACAACCCCCCTCCCAAGCTACCCTAAACCCCAACCTAAACTCCTCAACAAAACTAGGCAGCCCCTCCCTTTCACCTTATCATGCTTAATAACCAATGTACTGTGAAATCCCAATAAACACTTGGAAAATCCCTCTCCCATACCCTCCCATACAGGCTTTTATTACGACATTTTGTTCTATAAAACCCTGCTGCTAACGCCCTTATTCTTACATCACTTCTCACCTCCCTCATTCCCCACGATATATGAATGTAATCCAAAACTAAATAAGACATTGCCCTTTGTACGCTTTCCGAGAACTGCCCCACATCCAAACTTAACGCCCGTAGAGCTGACACACCTCTGCCCCCTATTCTTCTCAACACTTCACCAAACCATGCACATACCCCTGTAAGACCCTCGCAAATATATACAGCATGAAAAGCCGTATCTAGTTCCCCGCACCTGTCACACCTACCATCCCCAACTATTCCCATGACAAATAACTGAGCCTTCGACGCTAAGATTCCATGTAGAAATCTAAACCCTGTATCTCTGACCCTCGGGTTCAATTTCAACTTTTTCAACCACCCCCAGGTTCTACCCCAATTATACAACGGAAAATTCACCCTTCCCTTCACCTCCATCACCCCTTGTCCTATCCTATCCAGCCGACTCACCCTAATTGCACCTGGATCTCACAATACCATCAAACCTCTCAGAATTTCCTCACACTTCAATAACTCCTTCCCCCCCCCACCACCTGCGTACCTCCCTCATCACCTCCCCTACTCTCCTGCCTCCCACCCCTCCCCCCCGTAAAAACTCATGCCTCACGAACACACTCCTAAGCCTACACCTTAAGGGTATCAACCCTAAACCCCCCCAACGTACCTTAGTTTCCACCACCTCTCTACACAGCCAATGCCTTCCATGCCCCCATACAAACTTTAGCACACTTTGCAATAATCTTCTCACATCAACCTCCAAAAGGGGAAAGACCGCCGCACAAAACCATAGCTTACTGTACACTAATACATTCACGACAACTGCCCTTTGCAACAAAGTAACCTCCCCTACTCCCCAACCCATCATCCTATGTATTGCCGCCTCCACTACCATTGTCGAGTTTACTTCCCTCGCTACCAAAGTGTTCGCACTAAACACTATTCCACAAATCTTTAATGTGTCAACACAACCCCATCCCTCCCTCACCCCCAACGCTCCCCCCATCCAGTTCCCCACCTCCAGTAGATTAGATTTTCCTCTATTCATTCCCGTCGCCCTTCCAAAAAAATCTACTAGCCCATTCACCATGCTCAATTGCTGCTCTGACGATACCAAAACGTTAGTATCGTCTACATAACCTACAATTCCTACCCCATCCACATTATTCTCCCCCCCCCTCACTTAATTTCTCCTCCACTAACCTATAAAAGGGATCCTATAAGCAGGCAAACAGGATCTGTGATAGTGGACAACCCTGTCGCAGACCCCTCTCCATACTCACCGCCTCCCCTACCCTCCCATTTATTTGCACTCTGAACTTAGCCTCCTCATACAAAGTACGCACCCAACTCACCACTTCCTTCCCGAAACCCTGTTTCCCCAAAATCTCATACAGTATTTCTCTATCCACTCTATCATAAGCTCTCTGCCAGTCCAGGCCCAACACGCCTCCTGTTTGACTCTCATCTATAAACCTCTTGATACGTCTATGCCCCGTCATTATACTCCTTCCAGGTACTCCCAATTGTCCCTCATGCAACATGTTCCCCAAACCCCTCTTTATTCTATTCGCTAAAATCTTTGCAAAAATTTTATAGTCAGTATTCATCAGAGCTATTCCCCTATAATCACTTAACCTCCTCGAATTCTTCCCTTTCGCTACCAACACCACCACCCCAGTTCTCATACTTTCCCCCATTATTCCCTCCCCTTTCAACTCATTTACTACCCTCACTAACATCTCTTTTAACACCTGCCAATGCTTTACATACAATTCCCCTGGCAACCCATCTGATCCAGGTGATTTTCCCATCCGTAGACCTTTAATTGCTTCCCATACTTCCTCCTCAGTTATCTCTCCCTCACAAGCCTGCCTATCCTCATCACTCAAACACTTCCTAATTCCACGTAAAATCCCTTCACCTGCCTCTAAATCCTGTTCTTCCCTTCCATAAGTTTTCCTATACCAACACTCTGCATATCCTCCTATACCCTCTGTTGTCCTCAACTCTCGCCCCTCCTCATAACCCCCCATTCCCTCCTCTACCTTTATAGACAAGATCAACATACTAGCCCGCCTTCTTTGAAAATGCCTCAGAACCATCTTTGACGCTTTGTTACCCCATAATACCTCCTCCAAACCACTCCTAAGTCTTAAAGCCTGAAACCGTTCCTCCTGGATCTCCCTTAGTCTGTTTCGCAAAACCCCAACCTCTTCGCTAGACCTTCCCCCCCAATCCCCCCCATAACACCCACTCAACAAACCTTCCAAATACCTCTGATATCCATACCTATACCTCACCTCCTCACCCCCCACCCGCTGGTAAAACTTCCTGATTTCCGGTTTACCTCTCTCATCCCACCACTTCGCTACCTTTACCTTCAACTCCCTTCCCTCCCTCCACATCTCCCCCACCACCCTCAAAATCTTCATCATCCCCATCTCTCTCCAACAATCTCGTATTTAATTTCCAATAACTCTGGTACACCCTGACAGCTCCTTCCCATCCCCCTTCAAACAAAACTCCTCGATGGTCCGAAAAACCAACATCAATACACTCCACCTTTTCCACAACCACTGCTTTCGTCACATATACTCTGTCCAAACGAGCAGCATAATTCTTCCTATAGAAAGTGTAGTCTACCGGTTCCCCCCTCCCTCCCACCACATCCACCACCCCCACCGCATTCAAGACCTCTCGTAATGAACCCAGCACACACCCGCTCCCCCTTGGTTCTACATCCCTAACCCTAATCACACTATTCCAATCCCCTGCTATGACAGTGACGTGAGGTAGTCCCCGGAAAGCATAAGTTAACTCATTATTAATAAAATCATCTTTAATACGCTTATTCGCCACAGCCGGGAGATACACTCCCAAAAAGCTAACCTGTACTCCTCCCCAATCTCCATTCACTCGAACCACCCTTCCCCCCACCTTCTCCCATGATGACAAGGTGAAAGGGCTGGTCTCCCTAATCCCCACCAACACACCCCCTTTGAACAACCAAGCACTGCCAGCAAATACTTGATAACCCTTTATTACAATCTCCTCCCCCTGCCTAAAATTGTGTTCTTGAAAAAACACTACATCAACCCTCCATGGCATTAACGTTATCTCAACCCATTTGCGTTTGACCTCATTTCTGAGGCCATTTACGTTCATTGTCACACACCTGAAGTGAATGGTTGGGGTTTTCCTTTCGATTTCAGTGCTCTTTTGTCTATCTTAACCATCGTTGCACCATCATTCCCTCCCTTCCCCTTTCCCTCCCCCTTTGATTCTCTTGGTGCTCCATTTCCCTTCACCCGACACCCTTTACCCTGAACCACCTCAGCCCACATCTTTTTGCCAGGCCTCTGAGCTGCAGTTAACACATCCTCATCTGTATCATCCCCAGGTCGTTTCCTAGATTCTCCCTTTTCCACCGGTATCTCCATGTCCTCTTCCCTGTGGATTTCAGCCTATACAACTGTCACATTTACTGAAGCCTCTACACCAATTCCATCACTTCTCATTACCTCACCCGTCTCCGTAGCTCTCATAACCTCCTCTCCTTGCCCAACCACACCCACCTCCTCTGAAATATCATCCAGTAATAAGGGTGCACTCCCAATGAATTCGTGCAAATCCTGCAGGATAGCTGCTTCCTCACCCTCACCATGCTGACTCTCGTCCATGGTCATGCCTTGCGCTGCAGTCGCCTCCAGCGTCACATCTGAAATCAAGGCAACAGCACGCTGTTGCTTCTCCTCCTGATCCACTTCCACACTCCACGATTGTTGTTGATTCCCGTTCTCCTTCTTCCCGTCGCTCTTCTCCACCAATCCAACCTCCGGAGATGTCCTGTCATCCAAGCTGGTCACGGCACATACCTCCTCCCTCTGATCTCCAACACGCCTACGTGCACAGTCCGCCGCTATGTGTCCTGGTTGCTCACACAACCGACATGTCCTCACCTGGCCGACATAAGTTACATAAACCTGGGTACGAAAGGCTTCCATTAGAATGTAGGATGGTACAGGTTTCCTTAATGTCATCTTCACATTATAAGTGCCCTCGAGCATGCCAGCGTACAAACCATTCATCCAACGGCCCACGTTGATCGCATGTATCACACCATACTTTTTCAAAACATCCTGAATGTCCGTCGCACTCGCCTCGAATGGGACATGACGGAGTTTCAACCACTTATACGTGGCTGAAATATCCTTAACACATACCTCTACACCTTGCATGACGACCTTCCGCTTGTCCTGGTACATGTCGACGATCCTTTCGTAAGCTGCTGTACAGGCGAATTTTACAAGGATCCTCCTTGCCCCATTGAGGGCAATGCCGTATAACTCTGAATGTTGTATGCCCAGAGTGTCGCGAATTATGGCAGGCAGTAAAATCTCTGCGTTCGATGGGTAAACTGCTCCTTGTAGTAGTTCAATACCAACAGTATTCACCCGGCGTCTGTAACCATCTGCCATGATGAGAATGAAGTTGCACCAGGTCAACTCCAGGGGGCTCCACCAGACACCCGCACACAACCAAGGCTGGGCGTGGAATCATTGAACTTCATATTGTTTTCTGCAGCCCATTTAAAGATTTGGTTTATGTCTGCTTGGAGTCTTGCAGTGTCTTCAACGGTGGACACTGTCATACAGATTCGGGTGTCATCTGCAAAGGAAGACACAGCACTGTGGCTTATATCCCTGTCAATGTCTGATATGAGGATGAGGAATAGGATGGGAGCAAGTACTGTGCCTTGTGGAACAGAGCTTTTCACAGTAGCTGCCTCAGACTTTACTCTGTTAACTACTACTCTTTGTGTTCTACGTGTTAGGAAATTATAGATCCATCTACCAACTTTTCCTGTTATGCCTTTATCACGCATTTTGTGTGCTATTACACCATGGTCACACGTGTCCAAGGCTTTTGCAAAATCTGTTATATAACATCTGCATTCTGTTTATCTTCTAGAGCATCCAGGACCTTGTCGTAGTGGTCCAGTAGTTGGGACAGACAGGAGCGGCCTGCTCTAAACCCATGCTGTCCTGGGTTGTGCAATTGATGGGTATCAAGATGGGTGGCGATCTTGCTTCTTAGAACCCTTCAAAGATTTTTATGATATGGGCGTTAGCACAATTGGTCTGTAGTTCTTTGTTATTGCTTTACTGCCCCTTTGTGGAGCAGGGCTATGTCTGTTGTTTTTAGTAGCTGCGGGACGATCCCAGTGTCCATGCTCCCTCTCCATTCGCTACCAAAATGGTGAAGAGACTACTGTATCTACAAGACACTTAGCCCCAGTTGAAACCAATGTTAGTGCGGAATCTCAAGATACACCAATAGATGTTGCGAAAGATGCTTCAGCCCAGGGAAGCCCCTTGAGGCTCCCCCTTGAAATAGAGGACACCGCTCCAGCAGATAGTCAAATCCCGCTAGAAAATACCGAACCCGGTGAAGAGGCTCAAGGGCTACGAAGGTCTGGACGTACACGTCACCCATCTAACCGTTTGGAGGATTACTGTATCTGACATTTTAGAAGAGGGAGATTGTAGTGATACCGCTCTTGTGGGGAGCCGCAGCAGGACACAATACTGCACCACCTCAGGGGCCCCTTACAATAACAACAAACATAGTACAGCGATGGCCCAGCACATGGCGTGTGGTCTCTCTCTTACACAGATACATTCGTGATGCAGATTACATGGTAAGCTTAAATATGTCGCCAGTAGCTATAGCTTTCTGAGGACATATGCACCTTACATCACCTGTCCTGCAGCAGTCATTAGATGTATTTCTTCTGTTGCAGACATGTACCATGGATTCTGTGTTCAATAAAGCCTAGGAATAAGGCCTGTGTTTTTATCACAACAATGACCCACAGCTACGCAATCTAACACATGCAGCTAGGAGGATTAGTAAAGCATACCGTGAGTGTAGAACCCCAGACCTTCTCAGAACATTCCAAGCCGCACTAACAAATGCAAGAAATAGAAAGCAAGAACTTAGGCAACAGGAATGGGAACAATTCGTTAGTGGATTAAATAGGTCTACCCCTTTAAGTCTGGCATGGAAAGGTATAAATAAAATAAGCAGGAAAAGACTGGCAATGTTGCTCATCCTTTCCCCCTTGAAAAAGCAAATGACCTCATAAATGACTGGTCCAAAATCTCCAGGCATGAAA
Organism: Cherax destructor; assembly: GCA_009830355.1. NCBI lineage: Eukaryota > Metazoa > Arthropoda > Malacostraca > Decapoda > Parastacidae > Cherax > Cherax destructor. The sequence goes on along the minus strand of WNWK01043810.1, from coordinate 1,596 downwards.
ACCTGCCATCTCATATTAGAGAAAACTTAGAGAGTGCTTCTGAAGAAATGTTGGAACTGATTAATTTTATGAGCCAAAATATTGATGAGAGTGATTGCCTCTTCACAGAGTATGAATTAGATAACGCATTAACTAAAGGTCGATCAACTGCTCCTGGAGAGGATGGTATAACCTATGATATTCTCAGAAGTTTAAGGCACGTGCCTAATAATCCTTTGTTGGCACTGTATAATACAGTTACATTGAGGGAGTTCTTCCTACTTCCTGGACCAATAGTCTCATTGTGCCTATACCTAAGCCCCAACAGCCTGATACATTTAGACCGATCTCCTTAACTAGCTGTCTTTGTAAAAAAAATTTAAAGAATGATACTTAACAGACTGTACTATAGAGTCAGACACCAACCCCCTCCCTCTATGGGTTCATGAAAGGTAAGAGTGTGCAGAATTGTATCTCCACCTTTTTCACCTAACACACCTCTACTAGTTTTACCACATTTCTTGATCTAAAATCTGCATTTGATATCGCGAACAGAACTATTATACTACATGAACTAGCCAAAATAAATATTGGTGGTAGCCTACTCTGCTGGATAATAGGATACCTGTCAAACAGAATATCCTCTGTCCTCTACCAAGGCTTTAGAAGTGAGTCTAAAGAAATGTCCCTAGGTACACCGCAGGGAGGAGTTCTCAGTCCCATGCTATTTAATATTATGATTAATGCTCTCCTAAATGCTCTACCTGCCTCACCTAAACATATAGCTATAAGCTATGCTGATGACATCATGATCCATACAACAGGGCATAAAAGATGAGTACCGTTCTTAATGAAGTTCAAGCAATTTGTAATCGACTAGGCCTCGTAATATCTTCCTCTAAAACAAAGATATTAACAAGCAAACGACATCCCCCACCCATCTATTTGCAGGGTGAAAACATTAGCTACGTTAAAACTTACAGATATCTTGGTGTAGATGTACCTTTACCAAATCTACTATACCACAACTAAATAAAAAATGCAAAGATAGACTAAATGCTCTTAAAGATGTTGCTGACTACAACCCCAACTATGGTGCTAATGTGAGAATCGTGAGAATGATGTACATAGCCTATATTAGGTCCATAATTGATTATGCTGCTCCCATGTTGATATTAGCTTGATCTGCTGTGTAATAGTTACAGTTGCTGTTGGAATCATGTAAGTCATTTAATAATAGGTTGATATCAGGATCAATTCCTGTAATCATAAGATTTGATGTGATTCTATAACTAGACCTGAGAAGAATAGATAATACTAAACTTAATAATATGATACTAGAATAAATGCTTAGGAACTATTTGATTATTACAAATTTTTAATAAGAGTTTGTAGAGATACAGGGTATTTGACAGAGTTCTTGGCACGTGAATTTGTACCTTAGTCAATTTATACAAATGTAATTAATTGAACTATGGTAGTTTTACTAAAGTCTGGGAATAAAGGAGCTAGGGAAAATAATAGCAAACAATGAAAGTAAAGTAAATTAGTACCTGAGTTAGCACCTTAATTATTATAATAAAAATTAATATAAGAACTGTGGCAGTTAGATTTTTA
>WNWK01043809.1:0-15350 GCA_009830355.1 Cherax destructor | reverse complement strand
ATTTTAGCTAAAAATGAGTTTTGCCAGAAAAGCACTCAAACCGTCTAAAACGTCGAAATATGCAATAAAATACGATTTTAGCACATTTTTCTGAGCTTTTTAATGTTTCATGTATATTTCGAAAATATTGAAATATTCTATAAAAATATTGATTTTTATAGATTTTTAATGGTTTTTTTAAAAATATGTAAATAATTAATATATATTCAAAATGATATAAAAACTTGATTTTATTGCATTTTTTGATGATTTAAGGCATTTTCAAGGATTTTGTGAAAAACTATTTTTCCTAAAAGAAAATCATAAAATTTTGCTTACTTTTCCATAATTTCAATTGCAGTAGAAATTTGATTTAAAAGTGGAAAATTTAAGTATTTTAGCTAAAAATGAGTTTTGCCAGAAAAGCATCAAACCCTCTAAACGTCGAAATATCCATAAAAATCGATTTAGCACATTTTTCTGAGCTTTTTAATGTTTCATGTATTTTTCGAAAATAATATGAAATATTCTAAAAAAATGATTTTTATAGATTTTTAATGGGATTTTTTAAAAATATGTAAATAATTAATAAATATTCAAAATGCTATAAACTTGATTTTATTGCATTTTTTGACGATTTAAGGCATTTTCAAGGATTTTCTGAAAAACTATTTTTTTAGATAAAATATACCTATGAGTAAGCTTCTAAAAGAAAATCATAAAATTTTGCTTACTTTTCCCATAAATTTCAATTGCAGTAGAAATTCTATTTAAAAGTGTGAAATCTAAGTATTTTAGCTAAAAATGAGTTTTGTCAGAAAAGCATCAAACCGCTCTAAAACGTCGAAATATGCATAAAATGCGATTTTAGCACATTTTTCTGAGTTTTTTAATGTTTCATGTATTTTTCGAAAATATATGAAATATTCTATAAAAATATTGATTTTTATAGATTTTTAATGGATTTTTTAAAAATATGTAAATAATTAATAAATATTCAAAAATGCTATAAAACTTGATTTTATTGCATTTTTTGACGATTTAAGGCATTTTCAAGGATTTTGTGAAAAACTATTTTTTTAGATAAAATATACCTATGAGTAAGCTTCCTAAAGAAAATCATAAAATTTTGCTTACTTTTCCCATAAATTTCAATTGCAATAGAAATTCTATTTAAAAGTGTGAAAATAAAAAGTATTTGAGCTAAAAATGAGTTTTGTCAGAAAAGCATCAAACCGCTCTAAAACGTCGAAATATGCCATAAAATGCGATTTTAGCACATTTTTCTGAGCTTTTTAATGTTTCATGTATTTTTCGAAAATAATATGAAATATTCTATAAAAATATTGATTTTTATAGATTTTTAATGGGATTTTTTAAAAATATGTAAATAATTAATAAATATTCAAAAATGCTATAAAACTTGATTTTATTGCATTTTTTGACGATTTAAGGCATTTTCAAGGATTTTCTGAAAAACTATTTTTAGATAAAATATACCTATAAGTAAGCTTCCTAAAAGAAAATCATAAAATTTTGCTTACTTTTCCCATAAATTTCAATTGCAGTAGAAATTCTATTTAAAAGTGTGAAAATCTAAGTATTTTAGCTGAAAAATGAGTTTTGCAGAAAAGCACTCAAACCGCTCTAAAACGTCGAAATATGCAATAAAATACGATTTTAGCACATTTTCTGAGCTTTTTAATGTTTCATGTATTTTTCGAAAATAATATGAAATATTCTATAAAAATATTGATTTTTATAGATTTTTAATGGGATTTCTTTAAAATATGTAAATAATTAATAAATATTCAAAAATGCTATAAAACTTGATTTATTGCATTTTTGACGATTTAAGGCATTTTCAAGGATTTTCTGAAAACTATTTTTAGATAAAATTACCTATAGTAAGCTTCCTAAGAAAATCATAAAATTTTGCTTACTTTTCCCATAAATTTCAATTGCAGTAGAAATTCTATTTAAAAGTGTGAAAATCTAAGTATTTTAGCTAAAAATGAGTTTTGTCAGAAAGCATCAAACCGCTCTAAAACGTCGAAATATGCATAAAATGCGATTTTAGCACATTTTCTGAGCTTTTAATGTTTCATGTATTTTCGAAAATAATATGAAATATTCTATAAAAATATTGATTTTTATAGATTTTTAATGGATTTTTAAAAATATGTAAATAATTAATAAATATTCAAAATGCTATAAACTTGATTTTATTGCATTTTGACGATTAAGGCATTTTCAAGGATTTTCTGAAAACTATTTTTTAGATAAAATATACCTATAAGTAAGCTTCTAAAAGAAAATCATAAAATTTTGCTTATTTTCCCATAAATTTCAATTGCAGTAGAAATTCTATTTAAAAGTGTGAAAATCTAAGTATTTTAGCTAAAAATGAGTTTTGCAGAAAAGCACTCAAACCGCTCTAAAACGTCGAAATATGCCATAAATGCGATTTTACACATTTTCTGAGCTTTTAATGTTTCATGTATTTTCGAAAATAATATGAAATATTCTATAAAAATATTGATTTTTATAGATTTTAATGGGATTTTTAAAAATATGTAAATAATTAATAAATATTCAAAAATGCTATAAACTTGATTTTATTGCATTTTTTGACGATTTAAGGCATTTTCAAGGATTTTCTGAAAACTATTTTTAGATAAAATATACTATAGTAAGCTTCCTAAAAGAAAATCATAAAATTTTGCTTACTTTTCCCATAAATTTCAATTGCAGTAGAAATTCTATTTAAAAGTGTGAAAATCTAAGTATTTTAGCTAAAAATGAGTTTTGTCAGAAAAGCATCAAACGCTCTAAAACGTCGAAATATGCAATAAAATGCGATTTTAGCACATTTTCTGAGCTTTTTAATGTTTCATGTATTTTCGAAAATAATATGAAATATTCTATAAAAATATTGATTTTTATAGATTTTTAATGGGATTTTTAAAAATATGTAAATAATTAATAAATATTCAAAATGCTATAAAACTTGATTTTATTGCATTTTTGACGATTTAAGGCATTTTCAAGGATTTTCTGAAAAACTATTTTTTAGATAAAATATACCTATGAGTAAGCTTCCTAAAGAAAATCATAAAATTTTGCTTACTTTTCCATAAATTTCAATTGCAATAGAAATTCTATTTAAAAGTGTGAAAATCTAAGTATTTTAGCTAAAAATGAGTTTTGTCAGAAAAGCATCAAACCGCTCTAAAACGTCGAAATATGCAAAAATGCGATTTTACACATTTTTCTGAGCTTTTAATGTTTCATGTATTTTTCGAAAATAATATGAAATATTCTATAAAAATATTGATTTTTATAGATTTTTAATGGGATTTTTAAAAATATGTAAATAATTAATAAATATTCAAAAATGCTATAAACGATTTTATTGCATTTTTGACGATTCAAGGCATTTTCACGGATTTTCTGAAAAACTATTTTTTTAGATAAAATATACCTATGTAAGCTTCCTAAAAGAAAATCATAAAATTTTGCTTACTTTTCCCATAAATTTCAATTGCAGTAGAAATTCTATTTAAAAGTGTGAAAATCTAAGTATTTTAGCTAAAAAATGAGTTTTGTCAGAAAAGCATCAAACCGCTCTAAAACGTCGAAATATGCAATAAAATACGATTTTAGCACATTTTTCTGAGCTTTTTAATGTTTCATGTATTTTTCGAAAATAATATGAAATATTCTATAAAAATATTGATTTTATAGATTTTTAATGGGATTTTTAAAAATATGTAAATAATTAATAAATATTCAAAAATGCTATAAAACTTGATTTTATTGCATTTTTTGACGATTTAAGGCATTTTCAAGGATTTTCTGAAAAACTATTTTTAGATAAAATATACCTATGAGTAAGCTTCCTAAAAGAAAATCATAAAATTTTGCTTACTTTTCCTATAAATTTCAATTGCAATAGAAATTCTATTTAAAAGTGTGAAAATCTAAGTATTTTAGCTAAAAATGAGTTTTGTCAGAAAAGCATCAAACTGCTCTAAAACGTCGAAATATGCCATAAAATGCGATTTTAGCACATTTTTCTGAGCTTTTTAATGTTTCATGTATTTTTCGAAAATAATATGGAATATTCTATAAAAATATTGATATTTATAGATTTTTAATGGTATTTTTAAAAATATGTAAATAATTAATAAATATTCAAAAATGCTATAAAACTTGATTTTATTGCATTTTTTGACGATTTAAGGCATTTTCAAGGATTTTCTGAAAAACTATTTTTTTAGATAAAATATACCTATGAGTAAGCTTCCTAAAAGAAAATCATAAAATTTTGCTTACTTTTCCCATAAATTTCAATTGCAGTAGAAATTCTATTTAAAAGTGTGAAAATCTAAGTATTTTAGCTAAAAAATGAGTTTTGTCAGAAAAGCATCAAACCGCTCTAAAACGTCGAAATATGCCATAAAATGCGATTTTAGCACATTTTTCTGAGCTTTTAATGTTTCATGTATTTTCGAAAATAATATGAAATATTCTATAAAAATATTGATTTTTATAGATTTTTAATGGGATTTTTTAAAAATATGTAAATAATTAATAAATATTCAAAAATGCTATAAAACTTGATTTTATTGCATTTTTTGACGATTTAAGGCATTTTCAAGGATTTTGTGAAAACTATTTTAGATAAAATATACCTATGAGTAAGCTTCCTAAAGAAAATCATAAAATTTTGCTTATTTTCCCATAAATTTCAATTGCAGTAGAAATTCTATTTAAAAGTGTGAAAATCTAAGTATTTTAGCTAAAAAATGAGTTTTGTCAGAAAAGCATCAAACCGCTCTAAAACGTCGAAATATGCTATAAAATGCGATTTTAGCACATTTTTCTGAGCTTTTTAATGTTTCATGTATTTTTCGAAAATAATATGAAATATTCTATAAAATATAATATTTTAATGGGATTTTTTAAAAATTGTAAATAATTAATAAATTCAAAGCTATAACGATTTTTCATTTTGACTAACATTTTCAGTTTTTGAAAAACTATTTTAGATAAAATAATATGAGTAAGCTTCAGAAAATCATAAAATTTCTTATTATAAATTTCAATTGCAATAGAAATTCTATTTAAAAGTGAAAATCTAAGTATTTAGCTAAAAATGAGTTTGTCAAAAACTAAGTCAAATATCATAACTTTTACATTTTCTGAGCTTTTTAATTTTCATGTATTTTCGAAATAAATGAAATATTCAAAAAATATGATTTTTATAGATTTTAAGGATTTTAAAAAATAAATAATTAATAAATATTCAAATGCTATAACTTATTTTATTGCATTTTGACGTTAGGATTTCAGTTTGAACATTTTAGAAAAATATCCTATAGAGCCTAGAAATCATAATTGTATTTCTATTCAATTGCATAATTCTTAAGTGTGAAAATCTAAGTATTTAGCTAAAATGAGTTTTCAGAAAACTAAACCCTTAAACTCAAATATCAAAAATCGTTTTACCATTTCTGAGCTTTATTTATGTATTTTGAAAATAATATAAATATTCTATAAAAATATTATTTATAGATTTTAATGATTTTTTAAAAATGTAAATAATTAATAAATATTCAAAATGCTATATAACTGTTTTATTGCATTTTTGACGATTTAAGGCATTTTCAAGGATTTTTGAAAAATATTTTAGATAAAATATACCTATAATAAGCTTCCTAAAGAAAATATAAAATTTCTTATTTTCCCATAAATTTCAATTCATAGAAATTTATTTAAAAGTGTGAAAATCTAAGTATTTTAGCTAAAAAATGAGTTTTGTCAGAAAAGATTCAAACCGTTTAAACGTCAAATATGCATAAAATGATTTTAAACTTTTTCTGAGCTTTTTAATGTTTCATTATTTTCGAAAATAATATGAAATATTCTAAAAAATATTGATTTTTATAGATTTTTAATGGATTTTTAAAAATATGTAAATAATTAATAAATATTCAAAAATGCTATAAACTTGATTTTATTGCATTTTTTGACATTTAAGGCATTTTCAAGGATTTTTGAAAACTATTTTTAGATAAAATATACTATAAATAAGCTTCCTAAAAGAAAATCATAAAATTTTTACTTTTCCTAAATTTCAATTCATAGAAATTTATTTAAAAGTGTGAAAATCTAAGTATTTTAGCTAAAAATGAGTTTTGTCAGAAAAGCATCAAACGCTCTAAAACGTCGAAATATGCATAAAATGCGATTTTAGCACATTTTTCTGAGTTTTTTAATGTTTCATGTATTTTCGAAAATAATATGAAATATTCTATAAAAATATTGATTTTTATAGATTTTTAATGGGATTTTTTAAAAATATGTAAATAATTAATAAATATTCCAAAATGCTATAAAACTTGATTTTATTGCAATTTTTGACGATTTAAGGCATTTTTCAGGGATTTTCTGAAAAACTATTTTTTTAGATAAAATATACCTATGAGTAAGCTTCCTAAAATACTTTTCCCATAAATTTCAATTGAAAGTAGAAATTCTATTTAAAAGTGTGAAAATCTAAGTATTTTAGCTAAAAATGAGTTTTGTCAGAAAAGCATCAAACCGCTCTAAAACGTCGAAATATGCAATAAAATGCGATTTTAGCACATTTTCTGAGCTTTTAATGTTTCATGTATTTTTCGAAAATAATATGAAATATTCTATAAAAATATTGATTTTTATAGATTTTTAATGGGATTTTTAAAAATATGTAAATAATTAATAAATATTCAAAAATGCTATATAACTTGATTTTTTTGGGGGGGGGGGGCCCCCCCCCCCCTTATTTCCCATAAATTTCAATTGCAGTAGAAATTTATTTAAAAGTGAAAATCTAAGTATTTTAGCTGAAAATGAGTTTTGCCAGAAAGCACTCAAACCGCTCTAAAACGTCGAAATATGCAATAAAATACGATTTTAGCACATTTTCTGAGCTTTTAATGTTTCATGTATTTTCGAAAATAATATGAAATTTTTTTTTTTTTTTTTTTTTTTTTTTTTTTTTTTTTTTTTTTTTTTTTTTTTTTTTTTTTTTTTTTTTTTTTTTTTTTTTTTTTTTTTTTTTTTTTTTTTTTTTTTTTTTTTTTTTTTTTTTTTTTTTTTTTTTTTTTTTTTTTTTTTTTTTTTTTTTTTTTTTTTTTTTTTTTTTTTTTTTTTTTTTTTTTTTTTTTTTTTTTTTTTTTTTTTTTTTTTTTTTTTTTTTTTTTTTTTTTTTTTTTTTTTTTTTTTTTTTTTTTTTTTTTTTTTTTTTTTTTTTTTTTTTTTTTTTTTTTTTTTTTTTTTTTTTTTTTTTTTTTTTTTTTTTTTTTTTTTTTTTTTTTTTTTTTTTTTTTTTTTTTTTTTTTTTTTTTTTTTTTTTTTTTTTTTTTTTTTTTTTTTTTTTTTTTTTTTTTTTTTTTTTTTTTTTTTTTTTTTTTTTTTTTTTTTTTTTTTTTTTTTTTTTTTTTTTTTTTTTTTTTTTTTTTTTTTTTTTTTTTTTTTTTTTTTTTTTTTTTTTTTTTTTTTTTTTTTTTTTTTTTTTTTTTTTTTTTTTTTTTTTTTTTTTTTTTTTTTTTTTTTTTTTTTTTTTTTTTTTTTTTTTGGGGGGGGGGGGGGGGGGGGGGGGGGGGGGGGGGGGGGGGGGGGGGGGGGGGGGGGGGGGGGGGGGGGGGGGGGGGGGGGGGGGGGGGGGGGGGGGGGGGGGGGGGGGGGGGGGGGGGGGGGGGGGGGGGGGGGGGGGGGGGGGGGGGGGGGGGGGGGGGGGGGGGGGGGGGGGGGGGGGTTTTCAGAAACATCAAACCGTAAACGTCGAAATATGCATAAAAAGATTTTAGCACATTTTCTGAGTTTTATTTCATGTATTTTTAAAATATGAAATTTATTGATTTTATAGATTTTAAGGGATTTTTAAAATATTAAATAATAATAAATATTAAATGCTATAACTATTTATTGTTTTTTGACGATTAAGGCATTTCAGATTTTCTGAAAACTATTTTTAGATAAATATACTATGAGTAATTCTAAAAGAAACTAAAATTTTTTACTTTTCCATAAATTTCAATTGCAATAGAAATTTATTTAAGTGAAAATCTAAATTTTAGCTAAATGAGTTTTGCAGAAAAGCACAAACCGCTCTAAAACGTCGAAATATGCCATAAAATCGATTTTACACATTTTCTGAGTTTTAATGTTTCATGTATTTTCGAAAATAATGAAATATTCTATAAAAATATGATTTTTGATTTTTAATGGATTTTAAAATATGTAAATAATTAATAATATTAAAATGCATAAACTTATTTTATTGCATTTTTTGACGATTAAGGATTAGATTTTGAAAAAATTTTTTTCCTAAAAAGAAAATCATAAAATTTGCTTATTTTCCATAAATTTCAATTGCAAATTTATTTAAAGTGTGAAAATCTAAGTATTTTAGCTAAAATGAGTTTTGCCAGAAAAGCACTAAACCGCTAAAACGTCGAAATATGCAATAAAATACGATTTTAGCACATTTTTCTGAGCTTTTTAATTTTCATGTATTTTCGAAAAATATGAAATATTCTATAAAAATATTGATTTTTATAGATTTTTAATGGTTTTAAAAATATGTAAATAATTAATAATATTCAAAAATGCTATAAAACTTGATTTTATTGCATTTTTGACGATTTAAGGCATTTTCAAGGATTTTCTGAAAAACTATTTTTTAGATAAATATACCTATGAGTAAGCTTCAAAAAAAAAAAAAAAAAAAAAAAAAAAAAAAAAAAAAAAAAAAAAAAAAAAAAAAAAAAAAAAAAAAAATTTTTTTTTTTTTTTTTTTTTTTTTTTTTTTTTTTTTTTTTTTTTTTTTTTTTTTTTTTTTTATGAAATATTCTATAAAATATTGATTTTTATAGATTTTTAATGGGATTTTTTAAAAATATGTAAATAATTAATAAATATTCAAAAATGTATAAAACTTGATTTTATTGCATTTTTGACGATTTAAGGCATTTTCAAGGATTTTCTGAAAAACTATTTTTTAGATAAAATATACCTATGAAAGCTCAAGAACATAATTTCTTTTCCATAAAATTAGAAATTTATTAAGTGGAAATCTAATTTTAGCTAAAGATTGCAGAGCATCAAACCTCTAAAGCGATAGAAAATGATTTGACATTTTTGGTTATGTTTCATTTTTCAAATAATATAAATTCAAAAATAATTTTTATATTTTAGATTTAAATATAATAATAAAATTATAAGATTTTATTATTTTTGACAAATTTTAGATTAACTTCTAAAGAAAATCATAATTTTATTTCAAATTTAATTAGAAATTTATTTAATGAAAAAGTTTTTCAGAAAAGCTCAAACTTAACAAAAGATAAATGATTTTAGCACATTTTCTGATTTATGTTCGTATTAAAATATAAATTCAAAAATATTGATTTTATAGATTTTAATGATTTAAAATATGTAATAATTAAAAATATTAAAATGCTATAACGATTTTATTGCATTTTTGAGATTTAAGGCATTTTCAGATTTCGAAATTTTAGAAAAATACTATGCTTCCTAAGAAAATCATAAAATTTGTTATTTTCCATAAATAATTGCAGAAATTTATTTAAAAGTGGAAAATTAAATTTTATAAAATGAGTTTTGCAGAAAAGCATAACCTCTAAACCGAAATATGCATAAAATGATTAACATTTTTCTGAGCTTAGTTTCATGTATTTCGAAAATTATAATTTTAAAATATTGATTTATGATTTTTAATGATTTAAAATATGTAAATAATAATAAATATTAAAATGCTATAAACTTTTTATTGCATTTGACGATTACATTTAGATTTTGAAAACTATTTTTAGATAAAATATACATGAGTAAGTCAAAGAAAATCATAAAATTTGCTTATTTTCCCATAAATTTAATTGAAAGAAATTTATTTAAAAGGTGAAATCAAGATTTAGCTAAAAATGAGTTTGCAGAAAGATCAAACGTCTAAACGTCGAAATATGCATAAATGATTTTAGCACATTTCTGAGTATGTTCATTTTTCGAAAATAAATGAAATATTCTATAAATATTATTATAGATTTTTAATGATTTAAAATATGTAAATAATTAATAAATATTCAAAATGCTATAACTTGATTTTATTGCATTTTGAGATTTAAGGTTTTATTTTCAAAATTTTGAAAAATATTTTTCCTAAGAAAATCATAAAATTTTCTTATTTTCCATAATTTAATTGCAGAAATTTATTTAAAGTGTGAAATTAGATTTTAGCTAAAAATGAGTTTTTCAGAAAAGCATCAAACGCTTAAACGTCGAAATATGCAAAATCGATTTTAGCACATTTTCTGAGCTTTTAATGTTTCTGTATTTTGAAAATAATATAAATTTTAAAAATATTGATTTTATAGATTTTTAATGGATTTTAAAATATGTAAAAATAATAATATTCAAAATGTATAAACTTATTTTATTGCATTTTTGACGATTAAGGATTTCAGATTTTCTGAAAACTATTTTTAGATAAAATATACCTATGAAGTAGAAATATAAATTTTGCTTACTTTTCTAATTTCAATTATAGAAATTTATTTAAAAGTGTGAAAATTAGATTTTAGCTAAATGAGTTTTGCGAAAAGCATCAAACCGTCTAAACGTCGAATACAAAAATGATTTTAATTTTTCTGAGCTTTTAATGTTATATTTGAATAATATAAATATTCTAAAAAATGATTTAAGATTTAATGGATTTTAAATAAAAATATAATTCAAATGCTATAACATTTATTCATTTTTTGACGATTAAGCATTTTCGATCTGAAAACATTTTAGATAAATATACTATGAGTAAGCTCCAAAAGAAAATCATAAAATTTACTTCCATAAATTAATTGCAGAAATTTATTTAAAAGTGAATCAAGTATTTTAGCTAAAATAGTTTTCAGAAAGCATCAAACTTAAACGTCAAAATGCAATAAATCGATTTTAACATTTGAGCTTAATGTTTCATGTATTCGAAAATAATATGAAATATTTAAAATATTGATTTTATAGATTTAATGGGATTTTAAATATGTAAATAATTATAATATTAAATGTATAAAACTTATTTTATTGCATTTTTGAGATTTAGGATTTTAGATTTTTGAAAACTATTTAGATAAAATATACTATAGTAAGCTTCCAAAGAAAATCAAATTTTGCTTATTTATAAATTTCAATGAGAAATTTATTTAAAAGTGTGAAAATTAGTATTTTAGCTAATGAGTTTTAGAAAGCATCAAACCGTCAAACGTCGAAATATCATAATGATTTACACATTTTTCTGGCTTTAATTTTCTGATTTCGAAAATAATATGAAAATTTAAAATATTATTTTAAGATTTTTAATGGATTTTAAAAATATGTAAATAATTAATAATATTCAAAATGCTATAAAACTATTTTATTATTTTTGACGATAAGGATTTTCATGATTTTCTAAAACTATTTTTAGATAAAATATATCATAGTAAGTTCTAAGAAAATCATAAATTTGTTATTTTCCATAAATTTCAATTGCATAGAAATTTATTTAAAAGTGTGAAAATTAAGTATTTTAGCTAAAAATGAGTTTTTGAAAAGCATCAAACGCTTAAAACGTCGAAATATGCATAAAATGATTTTAGCACATTTTTCTGAGCTTTAATGTTATATTTTCTGAAAATAATATGAAATATTCATAAAATATTGATTTTTATAGATTTTAATGATTTTTAAAATATGTAAATATTAATAAAATTCAAAATGCTATAAACGATTTTATTGCATTTTTTGACGATTTAAGGCATTTTCAGGATTTTGAAAAACTATTTTTAGATAAAATATATATAGTAAGTTAAAAAAATATAAATTTATTTCCAAAATTTCATAATAGAAATTTATTTAAAAGTTGAAAATCTATTTTCAAAAATATTTTGTAGAAAAATCAACTTAAGTAAAATCTAAAATGTTACATTTTTCGTTTAATGTCATGTATTTTTGAAAATAATTAAATATTTATAAAAATGATTTTTAGAATGATTAAAAATAAATAATATAAATTAAAAATCATAACTTGATTTTATTCATTTGAATTTAAATAAAGATTTTAGATAATATTAATTCTAAAGAAAATATAAAATTTACTTTTCATAAATTTTTGTAAAATCATTTAAAGGTGAAAACTATTTTTAGTAAATGAGTTTCCAGAAGCACTAAATTCTAAATCAAATTGCAATAAAATCATTTTAAATTTTTTAGTTTTAAGTTTAGTATTTTTCGAAAAAATATAAAATTCTAAAAATATGATTTTTATAGATTTTATGATTTTAAATTTAATATTATATTTCAAATATAAAATATTTTATTGCATTTTTAGTTTAGATTTAAGATTTTAAAATATTTTAATAAATAACATGAAGCTTTAGTCATTTTATTTTCAAAATTTCAATTTCTGAAATTTATTAAATGTGAAATCTAATATTTAGCTAAATAGTTTTGCCGAAAAATCAATCGTAAACTCAAAATGCTAAAATGATTTACACATTTTTTGAGTTTTTAATTTTCATGATTTTCGTAATAATTGAAATATCATAAAATATTGATTTTATAATTTTTAATGATTTTTTAAATATGTAAATATTAAAATATTAAAAATGCTATAAAACATATTATTGCATTTTTTGAGTTTAAGGATTTTAGATTTTTGAAAACTATTTTAATAAAATTTTTATAATTCAAAATATAAATTTTCTATAATTTTAAATTTAATTCATAGAAATTTATTTAAAAGTGTAAAATTAAGTATTTTCTGAATATTTTGCAAAATCTACTCTAAATAAATATGCCATAAAATGCATTTTAGCAATTCTGAGTTTTTAGTTTTATTTCAAAATATATAAATATTCTATAAAAATATTGATTTTTATAGATTTTTAATGGGATTTTTTAAAAATATGTAAATAATTAATAAATATTCAAAATTATAAAATATTTTTATTTTGAAATTAAGATTTCAGATTTTCTGAAAATATTTTTAGATAAAATATATCTATGAGTAATTCCCTAAAAAATCATAAAATTTTGTTACTTTCCCATAAATTTCATTGAATAAAATTTATTTTAAAGTGTGAAAATCTAATTTTATAAAATGAATTTTTAGAAAAATCAAACTGCTTAAAAGAATCAAAATGCATAAAATCCGATTTATAATTTTTGACTTTTAATGTTTCATGTATTTTTCGATAAAACTATTTATTGCATTTTATGATTATGCATTTCAGGATTTTTGAAAATATTTTTAGATAAAATATACCTATGATAAGCTTCCTAATAGAAAATCAAAAAATTTGCTTATTTTCCATAAATTTCAATTGCAATAGAAATTCTATTTAAAAGTGAAAATCGTATTTTAGAAAAATGAGTTTTGTCAGAAAAGCATCAAACCGCTCTAAAACGTCGAAATATGCAATAAAATACGATTTTAGCACATTTTTCTGAGCTTTTAATGTTTCATGTATTTTCGAAAATAATATGAAATATTCTATAAAATATTGATTTTATAGATTTTTAATGGATTTTTAAAATATGTAAATAATTAATAAATATTCAAAATGCTATAAACTTGATTTTATTGCATTTTTGACGATTTAAGGCATTTTCAAGGATTTTTAAAAAACTATTTTTAGATAAAATATACCTATAAGTAAGCTTCCTAAAGAAAATCATAAAATTTTGCTTATTTTCCCATAAATTTCAATTGCAGTAGAAATTCTATTTAAAAGTGTGAAAATCTAAGTATTTTAGCTAAAAATGAGTTTTGCAGAAAAGCATCAAACCGCTCTAAAACGTCGAAATATGCCATAAAATGCGATTTTAGCACATTTTCTGAGCTTTTAATGTTTCATGTATTTTCGAAATAATATGAAATATTCTATAAAAATATTGATTTTATAGATTTTTAATGGGATTTTTAAAAATTGTAAATAATTAATAAATATTCAAAATGCTATAAAACTTGTTTTATTGCATTTTTGACGATTAAGCATTTTCAAGGATTTTTGAAAACATTTTTTAGATAAAATATCCTAGTAAGCTTCCTAAAGAAAATCATAAAATTT
Organism: Cherax destructor; assembly: GCA_009830355.1. Taxonomy (NCBI): domain Eukaryota; kingdom Metazoa; phylum Arthropoda; class Malacostraca; order Decapoda; family Parastacidae; genus Cherax; species Cherax destructor. The sequence continues at coordinate 1,197 of WNWK01043809.1, read as the reverse complement.
GCTTAATTTTCCATAATTTCAATTGCAGTAGAAATTCTATTTAAAGTTGAAAATCTAAGTATTTAGCTGAAAAATGAGTTTGCAGAAAAGCACTCAAACCGCTCTAAACGTCGAAATATGCAATAAAATACGATTTAGCACTTTTCTAGCTTTTTAATGTTTCATGTATTTTTCGAAATAATATGAAATATTCTATAAAAAATTGATTTTTATAGATTTTTATGGGATTTTTAAATATGTAAATAATTAATAAATATTCAAAATGCTATAAACTTGATTTTATTGCATTTTGACGATTTAAGGCATTTCAAGGATTTTGTGAAAAACTATTTTTAGATAAAATATACCTATAGTAAGCTTCTAATAGAAAATCATAAAATTTTGCTTACTTTTCCCATAAATTTCAATTGCAATAGAAATTCTATTTAAAGTGTGAAAATCTAAGTATTTAGCTAAAAAATGAGTTTTGTCAGAAAAGCATCAAACGCTCTAAAACGTCAAATATGCCATAAAATGCATTTAGACTTTTTCTGAGCTTTTAATGTTTCATGTATTTTCAAAATAATATGAAATATTCTATAAAATATTGATTTTATAGATTTTTAATGGATTTTTAAAAATATGTAAATAATTAAAAATATTAAAATGTATAAAACTTGATTTTATTGCATTTTGACATTAAAGCATTTCAAGTTTTCTGAAAAAATTTTTAGATAAAATACCTATGGTACTTCCTAAAGAAAATCAAAAATTTTGCTTACTTTTCCCCAAAATTTAATTGCAATAGAAATTTATTTAAAAGTGTGATTTTTGTCAGAAAAGCATAAAAAATCTAAAAGTCGAAATATCCCATAAAATCGATTTTAGCACATTTTTCTGAGTTTTTTAATGTTTCATGTATTTTTCGAAAAAAATTTGAAATATTCTATAAAAATATTGTTTTTTATAGTTTTTTAAGGGTTTTTTAAAAATATGTAAATAATTAATAAATATTAAAAAATGCTATAAATTGATTTTTTGCTTTTTTTAGTTAAAAACTTTTTAAAGGATTTTCTAAAAAACTTTTTTAAAAAAATATACCATAAGTGCTTCCTAAAAGAAAATCATAAAATTTTGTTAAATTTTCCCCATAAATTTCAATTGCGTAGAAATTTATTTAAAAGTGAAAATCTAAGTATTTTAGCTAAAAAATGAGTT
>WNWK01043808.1:0-15351 GCA_009830355.1 Cherax destructor | reverse complement strand
AGAGCTGAGGAGGGGTTGGAGGTGGTTTGACATGTAGAGAGAATGGAACGAGACAAGGACTGGAGGATAAATCTGTAGTGGAGGGAAGGGGGGGTGGGGGTCCCTGGGAAAGGTTGGGGGGAGGGGAAAAGGGAAGTTTTGGGAGGCTGGATTTCCAGCAAGCATGTGAGCGTATTTGATGGGAGTGAATGGAGGCAAGGGTTTTTTAATACTTGACGGCTTTTGGGGTGTGAGCAAAGTAACATTTATGAAGGATTCAAAAAACCCGGCAGGCCGGACTTGAGTTCTGAGAGGGAAGTACAGTCCCGGGCATTTGAAGGGGGGGTGTAAATGTTGCAGTTTTATAACTGTAGTGAAAAGCACCCTTTCTGGCAAGACAGTGATGGAGTGAATGATGATGAAATTTTTCCCGGGCCACCCTGCCTTGGGGGGAATCGCCGATGTTTAAAAAAAAAAAAAAAAAAAAAAAAAAAAAAAATCTACACAAAAGCAGTGTTTGAAAGGGTTTTTGAAGTGACCTGGGACACTGAATTGCCCCTTAAAGGTTCTGAAGAATCACTTCAATATCTACAACTGCATAGGCCTTATAGACTTTGAACCTGCTTGGGGACAACTGTGGCCAGGTTGGGGCCAAAAGAGGGGTTTTTAAGGGTTTTAGGCTGACCTGACCCTCCCAACCCCCTGCCTGTTGTGGAAGGTATTGTGGCATTGGGCAAATCCCTGGGTTTTGGGGGGATGGCAGGGTGTGGAAGAGTTGGTGGAGGACCACAGGGGAGAGCTAACAACTGAAGAGCTGCAAAAGCTGGAACTGAACAGATCAGACCAGAGTTGAGGCTCTGCTTCACAGGAGGAGGGGGGGAAGAGGGGCTGTTTAGGTGCCTTCTTTAGAGATTAAGGAGATTTTGGGAAAAATGGGAAAGATGTTCAAAAGGGTTTTTGGGGAAATACCACCCGAAAGTGAAACAAGCCATATCAGCAACATGTTCAGTGACAAAACAATGTCCCACTTCAGGCAAATCTTAAAGAGGCACCAGAAACAGAGCACTCTGGACAGTTATTTTGTGAGACAGGGGTCCAGTGACTCTCAAGCTGGTCCTAGTGGGATTAAAAGACAAAGAAGGGAAGTAACCCCAGAGAGGGACTTGTTACCTGAAGTCCTTTTGGAGGGGGATTCCCCTTCCAAACACTAAGCCCTCCCTCACTCCTCCTCCCTATCTTCCATATGCCATCAACAATCTTCAATAAAGGTAAGTAAAAATGTTATTTTATATGTACAGTGGTACCTCAGTTAACGATGGTCCCCAAACTCACCCTTTTATGTAAGTTTATTTTTTTAAATGCTTTTGTAAGTGTATTTTTGGGGGGTCTAAAAGGACTAGTCTATTTTACATTATTCCTAATGGGGATAAATTCGTTTGGTAATGGCACTTGAACAGCATTCTGGAATGAAAAAATATCGTTAACCGAGGTACCACTGTATTTAAATATTTGCATTTATTTAATATATCTTTACTATGTATAATTCTTATGTGTATGTAGAACTATAATTAATCTCATTAAAATGTATTTTTTGTGAATATTTTTGGGTTTCTGGAACGGATTAATTGTATTTCTATTATTTCTTATGGGAAATATTGATTCGACTTTTGAACGTTTCGAGTTGAGAACTAGCTCCTGGAATGGATTATGTTCGAAAGTCGGGGTTCCACTGTACTAAAGTATCCGTGTCACCTGACAAGCTCACCGGGTACAACACACCCTGGCTTTAAACAGTGCTTCTGTTCGTGTCGCCTGACATGCTCACCAGGTACAACACACCCTAACTTTCCATACTTCTGTCCATGTCACATCACACAAAGCACACCAGGCACAACACTCTGACTTTCCATGTTGGTGTTCCCTGACGAGAGATGCACAGGTCCCTGAGCTAGAAGTCTAAGTCAGCAGGTGTCCACTCCGGCAGTCTGGTGAACACTCAAATCCAGTAGATGTATGCCACAAGAGTCTGGTGAATACTCTCAAAGGCTAGTCGATGCACGCCTCGAGACAGTCTGGTGAATACTCTCAAAGGCCAGTAGATTTGTGAAAGTCTAAGGCCTTGTCACCAGCAAGTATATTCCGAAGTCAGGAGTACTCTGTGAGAGTCTGGTGTACACTCTCAAGCAAGTGTATTCTGTGAGAGTCCGGTGTACACTGTCAGTCAGGCCGGCTCAGTAGTCCAACATTGGGTTTGATGACGTACCTAGTGGTACTGCCGGCTGGCAGGTTAACTACCTAACCACCATATTGGTAGGAGGCGGCAACACAGTCAATAATTGTTTCTGTACCAGCTTCCTAACAGTTCTGCCAACTGGTGCCTTCGTTGAACAGTTGAAGAATCAACATTTATGCCAGCTGAAGCCAAATCTCTCTGTAGGTCTTTTCTGGTTTTCTTGGAATCCTTCACATTATTTATGATAACCTTGTCATTGTTAGGTGTTGTCTTGCGTCTTCCTCGACACAGCACTTCGCAATCACTACTGTCATCAGCTCTCTCCAGAATCCGACCAACAGTTGACTGCTAGGTTCAGATTTCCATCAATCTGTCTGATACTCAAATCAGCATGTTTTCTAAGAACTACAATACTTGCATGCTTCCTGGGTGTAACATACATCATGAATTTCAGCGGTAATTGTGAATTGAAGGGGAGAATTTGGCAAAACCACATTCACTCATGGAGCACACCCGCAGGAATAGCCTTACAGAACAACAGCTGTTGTAGCACTGATGAGAGTCACAGGGTAACACCACAGCTGGATGGTTCCGAAGTCGAGAATTCTTCTAAAAGAAAAGAACCCAAACTACATTAATTAAGCATGATGAGCAGTCACAGGAGTAATCACAACATTCTAGCTCTGTGTACTGAATTGTTTGCAACAGGGTAAGTCAGAGTCTAGCATAATTTTCATTCTAAAAAGAAAAAGAACACACATAACATGAGCATTTAATTAAGCCAGAGACTAAGACATGAGATAATCACAAAATTTACTCCTGTTCCAATTAATTTGCACATTACTGTAGATCACATCCTGTTTAGTTTTTCCAGTTCATGTAAAATAAAAAAGAATCACATCATCACATTTGATGGCTTTGTACATGCAGTATTTAATGGCATGTACACTACATAATGTACATACTTTCAAAATTATTGGGTATCATGAGTGATAAATAATTTCCTTGTTACACATTTTTTTCTTTTTAACACACCTGCTATCTCCCACCAAGGCAGGGTGACCTGAAAAAGAAAAAACACTTTCATAAAGTTTTTCTTCTTTTTTACATTTAGTAATTTATAGAGAAGGGGTTACTAGCCCCTTGCTCTCGGCATTTTAGTCACCTCTTACGACATGTATGGCTTACGGAGGAAGGATTCTTCTCCACTTCTCCATGTAGGTGTTATAGAAATAATGTATTGTAATTTTTTCAGGCTCCAAGAATTTTAAGATCGAAGAAGTTGATCTTGCCAGATGTTTCCCTCATAACCAACACTGACTACGGGCGACTTGTGTGGGCAAAAATGTCAGGATTTAGGTTTTGGCCAGGTAAATATATATTGTTGTTTATAGACTCAGTACCCTCAAGAAGAGTGTTTTGAGGCAAAGAATTGGATATCATAAGTTGAATATGAATATAAGATAAATAAGTAAATAATTAACAATTGTCACTGAATAAGTAAATAAGCAAATAATTATTGTAACTAAATACCGGTATTGAAAAGTAAATAAACGACTATAAGTTTTTCCTATTAATAAATGTACAGTACTGTATAGACCAAAAAAAAAGTTTTACAGTACATTGACTTGAATGTGCATCGGTGTTGCACCATCATAAAGTTGAAATATCGTATGTCGAACCATCATAAAGTGAGGAGCATCTGTATTTAATCATTGGAAATAACAGTAATGTTGTAATAAGTTTGAAAGTATGCAATGTACCAAGGATGTATTTTTTGTATACTAATCTCAGTATGTTGTTCCAAGGAAAATATAAAGTAGAACCCTCGTATCTGTGGACTCAGAGCGAAGATGCCGTTGGAGGTAAATTCTGCGTGCTCGTTGATAGAGTGGGCAGTCCAACAGAATATGTCGAACAGACACTGGAACCTGACAATGCTCACAGAGAGGGGCAGGGAGCCTCTCCATGAGATACCCATGAGTAAGACGAGTGTGGCCGATGCGAAGACGGGAGATTGTAGTCTCCCAACCCCGACATTGGTGACAAGAAGGCCAGAAACCTATAATCGGTTTAATAGAATGAAGTGTGTTATTTAGCAGGTCAGACCAGCGTTGTTGCCAACGGGTGCGAAGGTGGGTAGCATTGACCGCAAAATAGTCCGTGAAAGGTACACCTCTATATGAAACTGGAAGGTCATGTACTGCTGACAGTGCAGCAGTGTCTGCCTGTTCATTGCCCTGTACGTCAACATGACCAGGGACCCAACAAAAAACAATATCTTTGTGCTTGCTAAAGATACGGCGTAACCAAAGTTGGATACGAAGAACTAGGGGATGAGGTGTATCAATTTTACGGATAGCCTGTAAAGCACTAAGGGAGTCTGAAACAACCACAAATGGTGACACAGGCATAGATGCAATAAAGATAAGTGCCACAAGAATGGCATACAATTCAGCCGTAAAGATGCTAGCCGAAGGTAACAGATGCCCTCTCATGACGCTGTCCGGGAAGACTGCTGCGAATCCAACACCGTCAGATGACTTTGAACCATCGGTGTATACTGCGATGGCATGGGAATGAGAACGGAAGTGGTCTAGAAAAAAAGAGCGAGAAGCCGCCGTAGGTAGTTGGGCTTTCGCGCAAGGTAGAGGAATAGAACAGACACGGACAGCAGGAACTTCCCAAGGGGGTAGGGGTAAGGGAGATGTCACATGAACGTATAAAGGTGGTAGTTGAAGGGAAGACAAGAGTGAATGTAGACGAAGAGAAAAGGGACGAAGTAAAGAGGGGCGACGGACAAATAAAGAGCGCCTACTAACATCTGTGACAATCCTATACATGGAAGGATTGCGGAGGTCATGGGAGCGAACATAATAGCGAATGCAATGTGCATCACGACGATCAGACAAGGATGGAATGTTCGCTTCTACATAGAGGGTCTCAACTGGGGAAGAACGAAATGCACCAAGGCACAAACACAATCCCTGGTGATGTATAGGATTAAGGCTAGAAAGAGTAGCAGGGGAAGCCGCTGAATATATCTGGTCACCATAATCGAGTTTCGATAAAATTAGGGCTGAGTGCAGGCGGAGGAGAGTGCCACGATCAGCCCCCCACGAAAGATGTGCTAGGGTTTTTAGGAGGTTCAGCCGGCTATGACAAGTTGCCTTCAGAGAGGTAATGTGAGGTTTCCAGGACAATCAACGGTCAAACAGGAGGCCGAGAAATCTGACTGTATACCACTTATTCAAGTGGATACGGGCTGCGGTGTAATGTAGAGAAGAATGAACATAGAGCTGACGGTATGGAACACCAGTGCTTATAAGAAGAGCACTTTCGTTAAAGGTTCTATCGGAAAAAGGATCCGATGAATACAACAAATCATAGCCTGAAAAGGGCCGGATAACAGAGGATTGCAATTTGGGTTTTTGCAAACAGACACCAACAGGGGAAAACTGGGAGAGCAACACCTGAAGCTCACCCCGGTTACCCCTGAGGCCTCGGATATTCCACTGCAAATACGCCATGATGTATGGAGAGAAAGATATAAGTTGAAGTTAGAAGTATCTATGGACTAGGGTTAGAAAAGTCCACGTGTGGAGGCAGATGAAAACTTATAATCAGAGAAGGAGGGGGACGCTGTGAAGGAAGGAGGGGTATAGACGGAGAAGAGAGAGGAGGAGGAGGAACCGGAGGTGGAGCAGTGTCCATCAACGGTTCAGTCTCTGCAATAAATCCTGCAATAGCCTCCAGCGTTTCGGGAGTTATAGATGCAGGATGTGGGACCACATTAGAAATGAAAGGAGGGGGAGTGTGAGTGACAATCTGGGAGACCATAGATGGTACGAAAGTAGAGGGCGAGGAGATGGAAGTGGAAACTGTCAAAAGAGCTTGGGAGGGGACAGGAGTGGAAGCGACCTGGGGATGGGCAGTCAAGGAAGGAACTTGGGAGGGGACAGGGGATGAAGATATTGAACTGTTACGCCCTTTGATCATAATTTACGAAGGGTCATTTATTTAATGTGTAATTTCGGCTTTTTCACTTAATATTATATTAAGGAGTATTTCCATTAATACTAGCTAAAATGGATTTACTTGACTTTATAATATTATCTGGCCATGAATTGTTTAGCTTTGTACATAGGTAGGATGTTGTAATATTGTAAACTGCTGGTGCGGCAGGTTAAGCACCAGCAGATGCTTTGAGCTACAAACCGAGTTTAGGTTGGCTGGTAAAGCCTTACCTTGTTTAGTTCATACCTTCCTCTGGTCTAGGAAGGGACTAGAAGAGAATCTGTCTTCAAGACACCCTACTCTTCCCCCAGCAGTTCCCAGGAGTTATTGGAAGCCCTTGAAATAGTGAATATTTGTCTGAAAAGGCGGTTGAAAAACTCTTGTGGAAAATGAGAATAAGTGAACGAACCTAAGTGATATGCAGTTTATAGAATCTTATCTAGAGAAGAATCCTCGAGAAGGAACAGTTATATGCTTCAGCGTGGTGTTAAGGCTTGTAAAATACACGGGTCTGTACATATATTTGCATATACCTTTTGACTCGTTGTGAAAGAGTCTAGTATCTCTCGGCCTAGAGCAGTTTGTGAATGTTTAACTTATTATAGTGATAATAAGGCTAATGATTTGTTTTACTCAGTGTTTACGATATGAGTATTAATTATTAATGCTGTTAATAAAACCAACTGAAACTAGAAAGATTCCTTTTTCCTCTATATGTGAGCCCGGCTACGAGATAGATCTGTTCTTTTCACGATTTTGTTACGAGAAGCACTACCTCTAAGTGATTTACAGGCTATGCCCGTAACAAGTAGGGGCCCGTCCGGGAGTTGCTCTTTAATCCAAGGTGCTGGAGGAGACATAGGCCTTGAGGAATAAGTGCTAGTCCCACGAAAGTGAGCTGCTGTCTCGATACCCATAGTTGACCATGAAGGCCCAAATACAACAGTTATTATGTGAGTTAACCTTGGAGGATTTGGACTCTTTAAAACTTCAGAAGTGCTGGCAAATTGCTGTACGCCTAGGAGTGAAGTATAATAGATATTACACCGCCGAGACCACTCGATCTATTTTAAGGAACATGTTGTTTCCAGAACGGGGAGAAGTGGATAACCTTCAGGATACTGATGAGGCAAGTCTAATATCTCAGTTTGAAGACTTAGAACAACTGCTTGAAGCAGAAGGGCCTGATCCTGGTGGCCTTCCAACTTCCCTACCCTCTGGTGATGTAGTTGAGCCAGAATCTAATGGAACATCTGGTGAGCTTACATTCCTGGGAGAGGTGCCTGAAATTGGGGCAACTAGTCGCCTAGTTTCCGATCCTGATCCACTAGAGGTACCCGGCTTAGGTGCTCGACCCAAGGAAAGACGGGGAAACGTCTATCCCTCAACTCCTCCACTGCCTTCTGGTCCCATATCCCATAGCCAGTTCGAAAGGATGGAGCTCCTTATTCTTTTGCATACGGCCCAAATAGAAGCCCAAAGGAAGCTGAATGCGGAAGAATTTGAAAGGGACAACATACTCTACGAGCGTCATTGGCAAGGAGAAGGAGTTGTGAGGCCCAAGGCCTCCGAAAGTGCTTTCGACATCCATAAAGCAGCATCTTTGGTTCCCAAGTTTTGCGAGTCTGATCTAGACACCTATTTCGATACCTTTGAAAATCAGGCTCGGGCTATGCAGTGGCCCCAGAAGTTCTGGGCTATCTTGTTACATACGACGCTGACTGGAAAAGTTCGGGAATGTACAGCGTCTTTGCTTTATGAAAAATACGCTCAATATGACTCCGTGAAAAAGGTCATCCTGAAAACATATGACCTACTTCCTTTGAGCTACCAGCAAGCCTTCCGTAATCTGCAGAGGTTACCAGGACAAACTTGGGTGGACTTTGCCAGGCAGAAGCAGATAGCATTTGAGAGGTGGCAAAGAGCCTCACAAAGCAACACTGTAAGCAGTCTGTCCCAATTAATATTACAAGAGGACTTCTACAATTCTATATCAGGAGATTTGCGGAAGTTCCTGATCGACTGTCAGACTCCTGATGTGTTAGAAACCGCTGCTCTGGCCGATCGCTACGAGATCTCCAACCAGCTGATCCGCGATAGAACATCCAGAGAGGAAGCAGTAAAATCGAGCCAGAAGGTTCGACCGGTTAAGTCGAGAATAGAACCTCGCCAAAAGTTTCCTTCAACAGTAGTAACCTCTCATCCCCTGTATAAGCCTAGTAATGATGTCAGGTTTGCACCACGACAAAATTGGGAGATGTATAAAGCCAGGAAGAATTTATCCTGCACCTATTGCCAAAAAGAAGGTCATGTGAGAAACCAATGTTATCAGCTGGAAAGGGACATGAGGTATAAGAATCGAGAAGGTGCTCCTATACAGATGGTGTCTTCAGTACCCCAGACACAGGGAGGCCTGCAGACAGATGTAGGACCGGCGGGAATGAAATTTGCTTCACTGAGATGACCGGAGACGATGGCCATATCAGAACAAGAAGTTGAAAAAGCGATGAGCCCATATTTTTCAAAAGGAAAAGCTGGTATTGACGAGTGTCAAGTGGTACCTATTAAGACTTATAGGGATACAGGGAGTTACTTGACATTATTAAAAAAGGGAATCCTCCCTCTATCTGACCACACTTATACAAAGATAGACGGACTTCTGGAGGCTTATGGAGGAGCCGTCTTTAGAGTTCCCCTCCATAGGATATACCTAGACATAGGTGGCTATAAGGGATATGCGGCTGTCGGCATATCAGACGAAGGATTCCCAATTAAGTCTGCTGACCTACTGATAAGTAATGACTTAAGCTGTGAAGGGATCAGGGAGGAACCTTTGGTGATAGAAAATACCTCTGGGGAGGATTATGTGATTGAGGCTTATAAGAAGGACCTATCATTATTTCCGCTGGGCGCTGTCACTAGATCTATGACTCCCCGGTTATCTCCTGACTCACCGGAGGAAGAAGTGGGCAATGCTGATCTGGGTTTGGACCTGTTGTTCAGTACCACCCACTGGCCCAAGCCCGCGACTACAGTGTCTGCCGGACAAGATTCAAGTTTAGATTCTTTGTGTGCTAAAAAGTTTAGGCCGAAAGATCTAATTCAAGCTCAGTTGGAAGATCCCTCGGGGGAGAATATAAGGAAGCTAGTGATAACGGAAGAGGAGGCCGAGAAACTAGAGGACTGTGTTTATTCTAGTAGCGGCATACTTATGAAGAAATCCACCAGAAAAGATTCTCCAGATGCATCTTTTGCCAAGACCAAGCATGTAGTAATCCTTCCTAGGGTTTATCACGATCTTGCACTGGAGGTCGCCCATAACAGTCCGATGGGAGGACACCTAGGAGTAAGGAAGACAATTGTAAAGTTGTCAAAATACTTTTTTTGGCCTAGAATGCGGAAAACTGTGGTGGAGCACCTTCGTAGTTGCCGGGTCTGTCAGACCGTCGGCAAACCTACTCATACCCTGCTTCCGGCACCTCTCCACCCTATCATCTCAGATGGCGAGCCATTTTCCCGTCTGATTATAGATTGTGTAGGTCCGCTCCCCAGGACCAAGGCGGAAATCAATATCTATTTACTATAATGGATTCTGCCACTCGATATCCCGAGGCCATCCCCATGAGGAGAATAAATGCTCGCGCAATAGTCCGTGCTTTGATAAGGTTTTTCTCACAGGTAGGGTTGCCTCATGAAATCCAATCTGATCAGGGCTCTAACTTCACCTCCAAAATCGTCAAGGAGGCTATGTCACGCCTAGGAATAAAATCTATCCTCGCTATGAGTTATAGACCCCAGTCCCAAGGAGCCTTAGAACGGTTCCATCAAACGTTAAAAGTAATGATGCGTTCCTACTGTGAACAGTTTAGTAAAGACTGGGATGAGGGCATTCCTTTCCTTCTCCTGGCAGTAAGGGAGAGTGAGCAGGAAAGTTTGGGGTATAGCCCTTTTGAATTGGTATATAGTTATACGGTATGTGGACCTCTCGCAGTATTGAGAGATGTATGGACCGGAAGGCGTACGCCGTCGGTTCAGGTATGTCCAGCTTTGATGCAGGAACACCTAACTTTCACTAGGAATTTAGCCATAAAGAACTTGAAGGAAGCCCAGGCTAAAATGAAGCTACGACACGATAAACATGCGGCCCCTCGCTCTTTCAACATAGGAGATAAAGTATTGGCTCAAAAATTCATGCCCGGACATGCATTGAAACCAAGATATGAGGGACCTTTGGAAGTCATTAAAAAACTAAGTGAAGTGAATTACCTGGTTCGTACGCCAGGGAAAAGAAAATCGGACCATACATACCATGTTAATCAGTTGAAGAGATATTACGTCGGGTTAGCCCCGACCGCTGCCATTCTCTTAGAATCCCGGGAAGAAGTAGAGGATTTGGAGGACTGCTCCAAAGGAATCGAAATCCGTCTTAGAAATACTCAAGTTCTACGATCCCTGGACGATTTTTTGCAAGATCTGACCAACGACCGGGCCAAAGAAGTGAAGAGTATGATATTGAAATACCCATCCTTGTTTGGTGATATACCTAAGCGCTGCACGTTGGGAACACACGACGTGGATGTCCAAGGAGCCATGCCCATCAAGCAATCTCCTTATCACTTAAGCCCAATAAAACACCAAGCATTAAGGGATGAAATCGACTTTTTACTGACCCATGGGCTAATTGAAAGGAGCAAAAGCCCGTGGGCCTCTCCTTGTGTGTTGGTCCTGAAATAAGACGGTACATATCGTATGTGTACTGATTATAGAAAAGTGAATTCAGTTACAGTTCCAGATGGGTACCCTTTGCCGAGGGTTGATGATTTAATTGATAGGGTTGCCGGAGCCCAGTATGTGAGCCGGCTGGACCTACTGCGAGGGTACTATCAAGTGCCCCTAACAAACCGTGCTCAGGACATATCAGCATTCACAATACAGTGGACCCCCGAGTATCGTAATTAATCCATTCCAGGAGCTAGTACTTAACACGAAGTTTACGAAATTCGAACCATTATTTCCCATAAGAAATAATGTAAATACAGTTAATCCGTTCCACAAAAAAATATTCACATATAAAATAATTAAAAACAATATATATACAGTGGTACCCCGACTTACGATGGTCCCCAAACACACCCTTTTATGTAAGTTTATTTTTTTAAATGTTTTTGTAAGTGTAATTTTGGGGGTCTAAAAGGACTAGTCTATTTTACATCATTTCTTATGGAGATCAATTCGTTTGGTAATGGCACTTGAACAGCATTCTGGAATGAAAAAATATCGTAAGTCGGGGTACCACTGTATATACATTTACTTACCTTTATTGAAGAGTTGCAGGCATCTGGAAGATAGAGTAATGAGTAATGAAGGTCCTCTTGGGCATTTTCTTCCAAAACAGGCCTGTTTCATCACAATTAAACACTTGTTGGGGGAGGAATTCTTCAGCCTCTACGAAGGGGAATCCCCACTCCCTGCATGCCTGCTACACTCCCTGCATGCCTGCTACACTCCCTGCATGCCTGCTACACTCCCTGCATGCCTGCTACACTCCCTGCATGTCTGCTACACTCCCTGCATGCCTGCTAAACTCCCTGCATGTCTGCTACACTCCCTGCATGCCTGCTAAACTCCCTGCATGAATGCTAAACTCCCTGCATGCCTGCTACACTCCCTGCATGCCTGCTACACTCCCTGCATGTCTGCTACACTCCCTGCATGCCAGCTACACTCCCTGCATGTCTGCTACACTCCCTGCATGCCTGCTAAACTCCCTGCATGTCTGCTACAATCCCTGCATGCCTGCTAAACTCCCTGCATGAATGCTAAACTCCCTGCATGCCTGCTAAACTCCCTGCATGTCTGCTACACTCCATGCATGCCTGCTAAACTCCCTGCATGAATGCTAAACTCCCTGCATGCCTGCTACACTCCCTGCATGCCTGCTACACTCCCTGCATGTCTGCTACACTCCCTGCATGCCTGCTAAACTCCCTGCATGAATGCTAAACTCCCTGCATGCCTGCTACACTCCCTGCATGCCTGCTACACTCCCTGCATGTCTGCTACACTCCCTGCATGCCTGCTAAACTCCCTGCATGTCTACTACACTCCCTGCATGCCTGCTAAACTCCCTGCATGAATGCTAAACTCCCTGCATGCCTGCTAAACTCCCTGCATGAATGCTAAACTCCCTGCATGAATGCTAAACTCCCTGCATGAATGCTACACTCCCTGCATGCCTGCTAAACTCCCTGCATGCCTGCTACACTCCCTGCATGAATGCTACACTCCCTTCATGAATGCTAAACTCCCTGCATGCCTGCTACACTCCCTGCATGAATGCTACACTCCCTGCATGAATGCTACACTCGCTGCATGAATGCTACACTCCCTGCATGAATGCTACACTCCCTGCATGAATGCTACACTCCCTGCATGAATGCTCCACTCCCTGCATGAATGCTACACTCCGTGCCATGAATGCTACCACAGGGGTGCCACTAGGAAGCTTCTTTGGACCCATGGTGACTTATTTCACAGTGACAATCACTAAAGCACCAAAAAAAAACACCAAATGTAGTGTGAATGTTTGAAAGAGCACGCTAGGTAATGTTCTCTCAATGGTAAACAACGCTTCACTGGCGGCGTCCTGCGTCCTGCGCAGGCGCGGAGCAGGCGGACAGGTCTAATACGTTACGAAACACGAGCGGTTTTACGATTCTCGAAATCGTAAAAAGCTTACGAAACACGATGTTTACGAAGTAAGAACCTTACGAAACTCGGGGGTCCACTGTACATGGGGGCTTATTCAACTACTTGGTTACCCCATTCGGGTTGTGCAACGCAGCTTCTACCTTTCAGCGGCTCATGAATGACCTTACTTATAACCTTGAGGGGGTAGAACCCTACCTCGACGATCTAGTAGTTATTAGTGATGAGTGGAGTTCATATTTAAACCATCTGGAGGCTCTTTTTAAGAAATTAGATACTTATAACTTTACAATTAATTTGGCCAAATGCAAATTCGGGTCAGGGAACGGTGGCACCCATCAATGCAAAAGTGAGAGCCATTTCAGATTTTTCTATACCACAAGATAGAAAAGGGGTGCAGAGATTTTTGGGAATGGCCGGGTACTATAGAAGATTCTGCCCAAACTTCTCACACGTGGCGGCCCCCCTTTTTGAGCTGACTAGCTCTAAAACTAAGTTCATTTGGTCTAAGGAATGTAATATGGCTTTCATCAGGTTAAAGCGATTGCTGAATTCTTCTCTAGTATTGAAAAGCCCTGATTTTAACTGTCCTTTCTTGTTGCATATAGACGCCAGCAGTTATGCTGTTGGATCAGTATTGCTGCAGTCATCCCAATCTTCTGATTTTCTTCATCCGATTTGCTATTATTCCTCTACCTTAAAGCCCCACCAAAGAAATTATGCCACTGTTGAAAAAGAAGCCCTAGCCTTGGTTCTCTCCCTAGAGCATTTTGAAGTTTACCTGGGAACTACCCCCTACAAAATCACCATCAATTCGGACCATAACCCTTTGACGTTCATAAACTCAATGAAGTCAAAGAACGCCCGGATTCAAAGATTGCCTCTTCGGATTCAGCCCTTTTCAATAAGTATTCACCACATACGTGGTCCGGATAACGTAATTGCCGATGCGTTGTCCCATCCTTAAGGACAAGTCAGTAGTCCCCTTTTCTCTATATTTTTTTTGTGTTTTGTTCTCCAGAACAAGACCTAAATTTATTTTTTTTTTTTTTTGCTTTGTGAAATTTATAAGTTTTTGTGTTTAATATTTTGACTTTTGTCACTGACAGTAAGTTGATTGCTGTGACGAAAATAGAAGTACTTACGGAGTTGAGTTTGGATGCCAGTTTGGTGGAAGTTAAGAACATATCCTGCTTTGGCTATGACTACTGTTGTACTCCCCTTCTGAGGTCACCAGGGGTCTCTACTGTGTATCCACCTCTGAGACGGAGTGCAGATTAAACTCCATTTCCTGACTTCTGCTTCAGGGTAACCCAGAAGGATCTTTAAATTTCATTGGAGGAATTTTTCTATAAGGAAGAATGGAGTCATTGTGTGCCATTGTTGACTTCAATACCATCATGGTGCGACACTTAGTCGTACGGGGGGAGTGTTACGCCCTTTGATCATAATTTATGAAGGGTCATTTATTTAATGTGTAATTTCGGCTTTTTCACTTAATATTATATTAAGGAGTATTTCCATTAATAGCTAAAATGGATTTACTCGACTTTATAATATTATCTTGCCATGAATTGTTTAGCTTTGTACATAGGTAGGATGTTGTAATATTGTAAACTGCTGGTGCGGCAGGTTAAGCACCAGCAGATGCTTTGAGCTACAAACCGAGTTTAGGTTGGCTGGTAAAGCCTTACGTTGTTTAGTTCATACCTTCCTCTGGTCTAGGAAGGGACTAGAAGAGAATCTGTCTTTAAGACACCCTACTCTCCTCCCAGCAGTTCCCAGGAGTTATTGGAAGCCCTTGAAATAGTGAATATTTGTCTGAAAAGGCGGTTGAAAAACTCTTGAGGAAAATGAGAATAAGTGAACGAACCTAAGTGATATGCAGTTTATAGAATCTTATCTAGAGAAGAATCCTCGAGAAGGAACAGTTGTATGCTTCAGCGTGGTGTTAAGGCTTGTAAAATACACGGCTCTGTACATATATTTGCATATACCTTTTGACTCGTTGTGAAAGAGTCTAGTATCTCTCAGCCTAGAGCAGTTTGTGAATGTTTAACTTATTATAGTGATAATAAGGCTAATGATTTGTTTTACTCGGTGTTTACGATATGAGTATTAATTATTAATGCTGTTAATAAAACCAACTGAAACTAGAAAGATTCCTTTTTCCTCTATATGTGAGCCCGGCTACGAGATAGATCTGTTCTTTTCACAATTTTGTTACGAGAAGCACTACCTCTAAGTGATTTACAGGCTATGCCCGTAACATAAACGAGGAGGAGGATGAACCTCCACACACGTTACAGAACCAGTCGGAGGTGAAGAACCCGGCAATGGGGATTTTTTGCCGGACTTATGAGAAGAAGAGGGGCGCTGAGGTTTAGGTGGTGAATGAGGGCGAGTAGACACAG
>WNWK01043807.1:0-15351 GCA_009830355.1 Cherax destructor | reverse complement strand
GAATGAAGGAGCGAGTACTGTCCCTTTGTGGCAGAGTTTTTAACGTGGCTGCCTGGGACTTTACTCAGTTTACACCTTTGTGTTCTATTTGTCAGGAAGTTAAGATACATCTACCAACTTTTCCTGTTATTCCTTTATCAAGCATTTTGGGAACACAAAATTCAAATTGTGAAAGTTTTTGCAAGTCGGTATACTACACTGTATTATGTTTATCCTCAAAGCATCCAGGACCCGTCATAGGGTCCGGAGCTGGGACAGGCAGGAGCGACTTTTCTAAACCCTGTTCCCTGGGTTGTGTAACTGATGGGTATCTAGGTGGTTGTCGATCTTGCCAGAACCCTCTCAAAGATTTTTATGACATGGGATGAGTGCTATCGGTCGTAGTTCTTTGCAATTGCTTTACGCAACTTTGTGGAGTGGGGCTTGTATGTTGTTTTTAGTGTGTGTGGGATGCCCCCTGTGTCCATGCCCCCTCTCCATGAATGCTGAAGGCACACGATAGGGGCTTTTGCAGTTCTTGATGAACACGGAGTTCCATAGCGGCCGGGAGCAGAGTTCATGGGCATGTTTTATTGCCTTTCAAAGTCTTGACATAGAATAATACGGAGATTTCTGAGATGACCAAATTTTGAGTTTCGTTCATAAAGAATTATTTATTGTCGACCCTTAGTCTGGGCGGGGCCGCTGAACACTGAGTTGTATTGGGATTTTAATATCCATCATTTTTCTTTATTTGATGTCCCATCCTGCCAAGAAAGGAGGCCCAGATGGATGTTGTTTTTCCTTATATAGGCATAAGAAAGAGTTTTTTGTTTTTCAATTTATTTTATGGTTTTAGTTCTTCTTGAGTTCTTGTCTCCTTAACATTCCTTCAGTTTAAGTTCGAATTTGCAATTTCATTGACCATTCCTTTTAGTATTTCAGATATATTGGCCCCTCTCGCAGCCTGTGACTCTTCGCCATCTTATAGGGAGCTCCTCTTTCTAGTTTACATCTTCTTTTTCTTTTCTTAATGGAATTGTCTTGAGAGATCTCAAGAACCACAAAATTACTTTTTCTAGGAACTGTTCAGATCCTGTTGAGGATTTCTTCCCAGCATGTTTATTTAGAATGGTTGACTTATTCCATTGTATGTTTTTGTTATTAAAATTGAATTTTGTGATGGGACCTTCCTGACTGATCACATTTTGGGTGGTCAGAGCCCGGTATGCATGTCTGTACCCTTATTGGGGTTTTGATCTGAGTGCATTCATTGAAAGGTTATATTCCGTATCAGATCGTCGTTGTTAGTGAAGATGAGGTCCAGTGTATTTTTAGTCTTGAGGTTAGTATTTGTTGGTTTTAGGGGAATTTGGAAAGATTTAATAGTTATATGTGTGTGAATTTCCATCTGCGCTGCCTCCTGGGGTGATCTCAAAAATGTTTCCTACCCTCCATTTTAGGTGTCCGTTGAAATTTCCTAGTAGTAAGATGTTTGGGGGGAGTTGGGAATTTTCTAGAAGTGGTCAATTTTCAAAGCTGTTCCTGGAATTGCTGGAAGTTGCCTGGAGGCTTGTATACAACCACAATGACAGGGTTTTGGTTTTCAATCTTTACCACCAAAACTTCAACTACATCATTTGAGGTGTTAGTAGTTCTGAGCAAATGAGCAACTCTGTGAAGTACAGGTTACAACCTGGGATCCATATTATGGGTCTTTGTGAATGTCGCTATTATGATCAGGGCTTCATCTATGGGTCTGTTTTAGCCCGTCGTAACAAGTTTTTTAAATAAAGGTATTGAAAAGGGAGAATGACCCAAAGGTAAAATTCATTGTATTTATTATACTATAATTCACATAATCCAATCATATGATCAAATAATTTTTTACAATATATGTAACATCTGACTCAGGGTTGTACAGTACTTAAGCCTATAAGGTTGAATTCTTAAACTCAGAGAAAATCTACTTTCTTGACAGTAGAGGCTGCGTGAACCTACTCGGACTAACAGCTTTTTAAGAGTAAGATAACTTAGAAGAAACCATAGGTCTACTAAGAGTGAGAATCAAGTTGTTGGGGGAGAGATCGTGAACCTACTGCTAACCAGGAGGGTGTGAACCTACTTCCTAACCAGGAGAGGTGTGGAACCTACTATTAACCAGAAGAGGGTGTGTGAACCTCTCCTAACCAAGAGGGTGTGTGAACCTACTCCTAACCAGGAGAGGGTGTGTGAACCTACTCCTAACCAAAGAGAGGGTGTGGAACCTACCAACCAGGAGAGGGTGTGTGAACCTACTCCCTAACCAGAGAGGGGGGCAACCTACTCCTAACCAAGAGAGGGTGTGTGAACCTACTCCTAACCAGGATAGGGTGTGTGAACTACTCCCTAACCAGGAGAGGGTGTGTGAACCTACTGCTAACCAGGAGAGGTGTGTGAACCTACTCCTAACCAGGAGAGGGTGTGTGAACCTACTCCTAACCAGGAGAGGGTGTGTGAACCTACTCCTAACCAGGAGAGGGTGTGTGAACCTACTCCTAACCAGGAGAGGGTGTGTAAACCTACTCCTAACCAGGAGAGGTGTGTGAACCTACTCCCTAACCAGGAGAGGGTGTGGAACCTACCCTAACCAGGAGAGGGTGGTGAACCTACTCCTAACCAGGAGAGGGTGTGTGAACCTACTCCTAACCAGGAGAGGGTGTGTAACCTACTCCTAACCAGGAAAGGGTGTGTGAACCTACTCCTAACCAGGAAAGGGTGTGTGAACCTACTCCTAACCAGGAGAGGGTGTGTAACCTACTCCTAACCAGGAGAGGTGTGTGAACCTATTCAAACCAGGAGAGGGTGTGTGGAACCTACTGCTAACCAGGAGGGGTGTGTGAACCTACTGCTAACCAGGGAGAGGTGTGTGAACCTACTCCTCAACCAGGAGAGGGTGTGAACCTCACTCCTAACCAAGAGAGGGTGTGTGAACCTACTCCTAACCAGGATAGGGTGTGTGAACCTACTCCTAACCCAGGAGAGGGTGTGAACCTACTGCTAACCAGGAGAGGGTGTGTGAACCTACTCCAACCAGGAGAGGGGTGTGAACCTACTCTCAACCAGGAGAGGGTGTGGACCTACTCCTAACCAGGAGAGGGTGTGTGAACCTACTCCTAACCAGGAGAGGGTGTGTGAACCCTACTCCTAACCAGGAGAGCGTGTGTGAACCTACTCCTAAACAGGAGAGGGTATGTGAACCTACTCCAACCAGGAGAGGGTGTGTGAACCTACCCTAACCAGGAGAGGGTGGGAACCTTTTCCTAACCAGGAGAGGGTGTGTGAACCTACTCCTAACCAGGAGAGGGTGTGTGAATCTACTCCTAACCAGGAGAGGTGTGTAGACCTACTCCAACCAGGAGAGGGTGTGTGAACCCACTCTAACCAGGAGGAGGGTGTGTGAACCTACTCCTAACCAGGAGAGGGTGTGTGAACCACTGCAACCAGAGAGGGTGTGTGAACCTACTCCTAACCAGGAGAGGGTGTGAACCTACTCCTAACCGGAGAGGGTGTGTGAACCTATCTAACCAAGAGAGGGTGTGTGAACCTACCCTAACCAGGATAGGGTGTATGAACTTCTCCTAACCAGGAGAGGGTGTGAACCTACTGCTAACCAGGAGAGGGTGTGGAACTCTACTCCAACCAGGAGAGGGTGTGTGAACTACTGCTAACCAGGAGAGGGTGTGTGAACCTACTCCAACCAGGAGAGGGTGTGTGAACCCCCAACCAGGAGAGGGTGTGTGAACCTACTCCTAACCAGGAGGGGTGTGTGAACCTACTCCTAACCAGGAGAGGGGTGTGAACCTACTCCTAACCAGGAGAGGGTGTGTGAACCTACTCTAACCAGGAGAGGGTGTGGGAACCTACTCCTAACCAGGAGAGGGTGAGTGAACCTACTCCTAACCAGGAGAGGGTGTGTGAACCTACTGCTAACCAGGAGAGGGTGTGGAACCACCCTAACCAGGAGAGGGTGTGTGAACCTCACTCCTAACCAGGAGAGGGTGTGTGAACCTACTCCTAACTAAGAGAGGGTGTGTGAACCTACTCCTAACCAGGATAGGGTTGTGAACCTACTCCTAACCAGGAGAGGGTGTGTAACCTACTGCTAACCAGGAGAGGGTTGTGAACCTACTCCTAACCAGGAGAGGGTGTGTGAACCTACTCCTCACCAGGAGAGGGTGTGAACCTACTCCTAACCAGGAGAGGGTGTGTGAACCTACTCCTAACTAGGAGAGGGGTGTGAACCTACTCCTAACTGAAGACAGCCTGACTGTCTCAAGACAAGCCTCATGCTGTCTGTCAGCTGGAGTTCATATTTCGTGCCATGCTAGTTTCCATAGTATTCCGCCAGAGGGCAAGCCTGTAGGCATACCCATGTGAGTCTGCCCACCCCTGCCTCTCCCTCACTTGGCGCCCAGACAACACTCAGAGAACAGGCCTACCCTCTCCCTCTCGCAAGGCATGGCCCTTGGCCATGGCCACAGACACGCAGCCTGTTACTCGCACCTTTATTACAAATAAAGTAAGAAGCCTCGAAGCCTTATCATTTCAACCACGCCTCCAAGAAAACGCCAAATAACATATCGTTATATAACCAGGAGAGGGTGTGTGAACCTACTCCTAACCAAGAGAAGGTGTGAACCTAATCCTAACCAGGAGAGGGTGTGGAACCTACTCCTAACCAGGAGAGGGTGTGTGAACCTACTGCTAACCAGGAGAGGGTGTGTGAACCTACTCCTAACCAGGAGAGGGTGTGTGAACCTACTCCTAACCAGGAGAGGGTGTGTGAACCTACTCCTCACCAGGAGAGGGTGTGTGCACCTACTCCTAACCAGGAGAGGCTGTGTGTGAACCTACTCCTAACCAGGAGAGGGTGTGTGAACCTACTCCTCACCAGGAGAGGGTGTGGAACCTACTCCTAACCAGGAGAGGGTGTGTGAACCTACTCCTAACCAGGAGAGGGTGTGAGAACCTACTCCTAACCAGGAGAGGGTGTGTGAACCTACTCCTAACCAGGAGAGGGTGTGTGAACCTACTCCAAACCAGGAGAGGGTGTGTGAAAATACTCCTAACCAGGAGAGGGTGTGTAACCTACTCCTCACCAGGAGAGGGTGTGTGAACCTACTCCTAACCAGGAGAGGGTGTGTGAACCTACTCCTCACCAGGAGAGGGTGTGTGAACCTACTCCTAACCAAGAGAGGGTGTGTGAACCTACTCCTAACCAGGAGAGGGTGTGTGAACCTACTCCTAACCAGGAGAGGGTGTGGAACCTACCCTCACCAGGAGAGGGTGTGTGAACCTACTCCTAACCAGGAGAGGGTGTGTGAACCTACTGCTAACCAGGAGAGGGTATGTGAACCTACTCCTAACCAGGAGAGGGTGTGTGAACCTACTCCTCACTAGGAGAGGGTGTGTGAACCTACTGCTAACCAGGAGAGGGTGTGTGAACCTACTCTCACCAGGAGAGGTGTGTGTACCCACTCCTAACCAGGAGAGAGTGTGTGAACCTACTCCTAACCAGGAGAGGGTGTGTGAACTTACTGCTAACCAGGAGAAGGTGTGTGAACCTACTGCTAACCAGGAGAGGGTATGTGAACCTACTCCTAACCAGGAGAGGTGTGTGAACCTAATCCTAACCAAGAGAGGGTGTGTGAACCTACTGCTAACCAGGAGAGGGTGTGTGAACCTACTCCTAACCAGGAGAGGGTGTGAACCTACTCCTCACCAGGAGAGGGTGTGTGAACCTACTCCTAACCAGGAGAGGGTGTGTGAACCTACTCCTCACCAGGAGAGGGTGTGTGAACCTACTCCTCACCAGGAGAGGTGTGTGAACCTACTCCTAACTAGGAGAGGGTGTGTGAACCTACTGCTAACCAGGAGAGGGTGTGTGAACCTACTGCTAACCAGGAGAGGGTATGTGAACCTACTCCTAACCAGGAGAGGGTGTGGAACCTACTCCTAACCAGGAGAGGGTGTGAACCTACTCCTAACCAGGAGAGGTGTGTGAACCTACTCCTCACCAGGAGAGGGGTGTGAACCTACTCCTAACCAGGAGAGGGTGTGTGAACGTACTCCTCACCAGGAGAGGGTGTGTGAACCTACTCTCACCAGGAGAGGGTGTGTGAACCTACTCCTAACCAGGAGAGGGTGTGTGAACCTACTCCTCACCAGGAGAGGGTGTGTGAACCTACTCCTCACCAGGAGAGGGTGTGTGAACCTACTGACAATACCACGGTGTGGTAAGCTCAAGTTAGGTCGGTCACGTGACAGAGGGGAGGCCGCCTGGTACGTAAACAAGTGCCCGGCACTTTAACTAGTGGTCTCCTAATCATAAAAGCTTAAATAATACAATTCAAAACATACAAAAACAAACATATGACAATAAAAGGTAATTTTCTAGTATCATGATACGCGAGGTCAGATAATAATATAAGGCCATAAATCTATACTTTAGCTAATAGTGTAGAAATCTGCTTTATAATATTAAGTGAAACTTTGGAATATACTCTATAAAATGTTGGGCAAGGGCATACCCGTAACAGTCGCAAACATTGCATTTGACTCCATGGGCAGTCCCTTGATGTAACAAATTTTTTTTTTTTTTTTTTGACGGCATTAGATGCTGTATGTTTGCAAAGACAAATGTCGTTATATTGGTGGAATTTTAGTTTTTTTTATTTGCTAGCTCTATTATCTGTTATTCTGGAGTGGATGCCAGTGTCTGTGACTCTGTTCCAGAAGTGTTTTATTCTCACCCTCAACATTCCCTAGTATGACTTCTAACCTTCTTTCTCTCCTTCCCAGGTTTATACGTCCTTCTAGTCATCCAATTTATTTCAGCCTCTCTAAATTCCAAACCACCTTAACAATCTCTCCTCAACACTCTGAATTTATAATTTTAGTAACTCTACACCTCTTAATGCTCAAACTCCTAATTCTCTGCATAATATTGATACCATTCACTGCCCATAAACATGCTGCCTCCCCCTCGCTGCTTCACATCCTTACAACAGTGTAGGTACCAACATACATAATGTACATTTCCCATTTTTGCCCTAATGGTTCAAGTTGTTTTATGTTATATATATAATACAGTTCACGTCATCTTTCATAGAACCATCAGCTGACATCTTCACTTACAAATATCACAATATATTTACTTCCTCCAAATTTTTCACTGCATTATTGTTTTTTAAACATGGAATTGATGAAGTCCATGTGATAGCAGGACAATGCCTATTAATAATATAATAATAATAATAGTTTATTTTGACATGATACATGGTTGAACAAAGGAATATAATAGTTAGGTATACATGACAAAAGCCCCTTTGTATACAGAGCATTTCGGGCAAACTTAAATTAACTTAAGATTAATAAGGCAATAACAGTTCTTATGTTCATTAGATGAGGTACAATGAGTACAAGAGACTTAAATATTATATACGGTAATGCTATATGACTTCATTATGTCTTGCAGAGAAGACGTACAATTTTGATTATTAACCTTAGGCGGATACAATGGAGTAACATCTGAGATGAATACACATACTGAGAGTAAGTATATATTGATTATATTGATGAGAAGATTTTACCTATGTTCATATTATTGAGCAAATCATGTATAGTTTTTACATATGTATTTATGATGGACTGGGATAGGTTAAGGAGATAAGGTGTTTTTTAACTGTAGTTTTAAAAATGTTGAGTCAGTGGTTCTGGAGATTTCTGGCAGAGAGTTCCAGATTTTCGGCCCTTTTATGTACAATGAGTATTTGAAAAGATATAGCCTGACACGGGGAATGTCATAGAGGTTTTGTGCCTAGTGTTGTGTCTATGAGTCCTACTGCAACTGTCAAGAACGCGTTTCAGATCAGGGGGAGGGGTGTTGTCTAGCAGTGGATTGTGTGATCATTCGCACTGCAGCTTTTTGTTTTGTTATTGATTTTAGGTGGTTTTTCGTTGTGGAACCCCAGGCACAAATAGCATAGGTGAGGCATGGGTAGATTAGTGAAAAGTATAGTGTAGTAGTGCTGTTTGTGGTACATAGTAATGTATCTTTGAGAGGATGACAACTGTTTTAGAAACTTTTTTGTTAGGTGTTATATATGGGTGTTGAATATGAAGTTGCTATCAAGGTGCAGACCCAGGAATTTTCCTCATTATATTTAGTAATGTTTAGTTGGACCTCACTTGCTCTATGCCCAAACATAATGTAAAAGGTTTTGTCTATATTAAGTGTAAGTATATTGACGGTCAACCAGGTTGCAATTTTTGTGAGTTCTTCGTTAACAATAGTGTTGAGTGAGGCGAGATTTGGGTGGGAGATGACAAAAGTCGTGTCGTCAGCAAAGACAATAGGCATAAGTTGTTGTAATACGCTTGGAAGATCATTGATGTATAAAAGGAAAAGGAGGGGACCAAGAACACTACCCTGCGGTACACCAGTGTTCAGGGGTCTTGTTGAGGAGGTTGTGTCATTGACAGAGACGTATTACTTTCTATTATACCATAATGATCAAGCTTGAGGAGTAGGATGCTGTTATCGATTGTATCAAAAGCTTTCTTAAGGTCGATAAAGAGTCCAAGAGGGTATTCATTTTTTCCAACGCTGTGTATACTAGATGTAGCATTTTTATTATTGCGTCATTTGTGCTTTTGTTCCTCCTGAAGCCAAAGTGGCAGTGGTTAAGGATGCTTTGTGATGTTATGAAGGAGTATAACCTTTTGTGTAGGAGTTTCTCAAAGATTTTGGAAAGTAAAGGCAAGTTTGATATTGGCCTATAATTGTTTACATCTGTTGGGTCATCACCTTTGTGTATTGGTGTAACCCTTGCCAGCTTGAGTGATGCCGGGAGAGTGTTGGTTTCTAGTGATTTGTTGAAGAGTAATGCAATGGTGGGTTAAAGGATTTGAGCCACTTGTTTAAACAGTAGCGGTGTTACTTGGGTTACATTCCCTGATTTGTTTTTTGAGAGTTAATAATCATGGTAGCCTCAGTGGGCTGTGCTGGAGTAAGATAGAGGGATGTTGGGAAGTTTCCATCTAGATAATCATTAGCTCGGGCATTGCTAATTGGAATTTTACTGGCAAGATTAAATCCTATGATTGAGAAGAAGTCATTTAACTTGTTAACTGTATCTATAGCCTGGAGTTTCGGTTCATTTGGTTTAGTTAGAACAATATTACTAGTTGTGGTGGGTTCGTGGTGCCCAGGACCTGAGATAGTGTTTTCCAGGTTGTTTTTATGTCTCGTCTCGTTTCAGTGAATCTATTAGAGTAGTTTAGTTGCTTAGACTTTCTGATTAAATTGGTGAGGACTGACGAATATTATTATTATTTTAATCAAAGAAGCGCTAAACTACAGGGTTATACAGCGCGGCTGGTCAGGACAGGATGCATGGAGAATGGATTGTAAGAGGGAGATAGATGATTAGTAGGGTATGGAGTGCAGCAGGACAGTGGATAGTGCAGGGGTGGAGGGTAGCAAGAGATCGAGGTAGAAGGGACTGAGGAGGTGCTAGAGGTATAATCTTCAGAGTTTGTGTAGTAAGTCAGTTGCTGTCAAAAATTCAATGAGAGAGTCAGGATTAAAGGAGGGTCCATCTGCAAGAAGGGAAGGTAAAGAAAGGGCCGCAGAGCGAAGACGCCGTTGGAGGTCAATTCTGCGTGCTCGTTGATAGAGTGGGCAGTCCAACAGAATATGTCGAATAGACACTGGAACCTGACAATGCTCACAGAGAGGGACAGGGAGCCTCTCCATGAGATACCCGTGAGTAAGACGAGTGTAGCCGATGCGTAGATGGGAGAGTGTAGTCTCCAAACCCCGACATTGGTGACAAGAAGAAGGCCAGAAACCTATAATCAGTTTAATAGAATGAAGTTTGTTATTCAGCAGGTCTGACCAGCGCTGTTGCCAACGGGTGCGAAGGTGGGTAGCAATGATTGCAAAATAGTCCGTGAAAGGAACACCTCTATATGGTTGAGGAATAGAACAGACAAGGACAGCAGGAACTTCCCATGGGGGTAGGGGAATGGGAGATGTCACATGAACGTATAAAGGTGGTAGCTGAATGGAAGACAAGAGTGAATGTAAACGAAAAGAAAAGGGACGAAGTAAACAGGGGCGACAGACAAATAAAGTGCGCCTACTAACATCTGTGACAATCCTATACATGGAAGGATTGCGGAGGTCATGAGAGCGAAAATAATAGCGAATGCAATGTGCATCACGACGATCGGACAAGGATGGAATGTTCACTTCTACATAGAGGCTCTCAACCGGGGAAGAACGAAATGCACCAAGGCATAAACGCAATCCCTGGTGAAGTATGGGATTAAGGCTAGAAAGAGTAGCATGGGAGGCTGCCGAATATATCTGGTCACCGTAATCGAGTTTCGATAAAATTAGGGCTGAATGCAGGCGGAGGAGAGTGCTACAATCAGCCCCCCCACGAAAGATGTGCGAGGGTTTTTAGGAGGTTCAGCCGGCTATGACAAGTTGCCTTCAGAGAGGTAATGTGAGGTTTCCAGGACAATCGACGGTCAAACAGGAGGCCGAGAAACCTGACTGTATCATGTTTTGGGATAAGTGAGCCGTATAGGTACAACAGATGATCAGAGACCACTGAACGTCTAGTAAACGAAATTTGATGAGTTTTGCTACTAGAAAATTTAAACCCGTGAGTGGTGGCCCAATCAGAAACCCGGTTGATGGCATGCTGGAGGGAAACTGCAATGTGGTGACAGTCAGCACCTGCACAAGCTATAGCAAAGTCTTCCACATAAAGCGATGACCAAATGTTGGATGGGAGAACAGATGCCAGATTATTTATAGCAAGGAGAAAGAGTGTTGTGCTCAGAACACAACCCTGAGGGACATCTTCAGCTTGGACAAAGTCCGGGGAAAGCTCATTACTAACCCGGACACGGAAATGTCTTTCAGTTAAGAAAGCCTTAAGGAAAAATGGTAGATTGCCTCAGAGGCCTAAGGAGTGGGCCTGGGTCAATATATTATACTTCCAAGTTGTGTCATAAGCCTTCTCAAGATCGAAAAAGATGGTGAAAACCGAGTGGTTATTGGCAAAGGCATTACGAATATACGTATCCAACCGCAGTAAGGGGTCAATAGCAGAACGGCCCTTACGATAGCAATATTGACTAGTAGAGAGACTACTGTGCGTCTCTAAATACCACATCAAACGTATATTAACTAGACGTTCCATCACCTTGCAAACTGCACTGGTAAGAGCGATGAGATGGTAGTGGGAGGTATCATGTCCCGTAGTACCCGGTTTGCGAATAGGGAGAAGAATAGCAGACTTCCACAGTTGGGGAATAACTCCTTGCGACCATATAAGATTAAAAAGTCGTAAGAACAGTAAGAGCAGACAGATGTAAATGCTGTAGCATATGAATATGTATGCCGTCTGGCCCAGCTGCCGATGATCGGCAAGCAGAGAGTGTTGCCTCCAGTTCTTGAAGGGTAAAAGGCACATTATAAGATTCTTCTCTGAGAGAAGAAAAATCTATGGGCTTTAACTCGCTGGCAGACTTAGAAGAAAGGAACGAGGGGCATAGATGGAACCCCTGAGAAATGCGGACCAGATGATTACCAATTTCAGTGGCAACGGCAAAAGGGTGTGCTATATCAACAACGGCAACCTGAAGAACAGGAGCCGGGTCGGGTTAGAATTTACCACTCAATTTCCACACTTTCTTCCAGACTGCACTCATTAAGGAAGCCGAAGTGACAGTAGAAACGTAATCTCGCCAGCAAGTGCATTTAGCGTCTTGCTGGCGAGCAATTGCTCTCTTCTGCTTAAAATCAAAGAGTCTCTCTGTGGTTCTATTATACCGATACCTGCCCTACGCAGCGCAATTCAAACTTACTGCCCAAGCACAAGCAGGAGACTACCAAGGCATGCACTTCTGAGAATGCTTGCCCGAGGTTTGGGGGATAGAAT
Source organism: Cherax destructor (assembly GCA_009830355.1). Lineage (NCBI taxonomy): Eukaryota > Metazoa > Arthropoda > Malacostraca > Decapoda > Parastacidae > Cherax > Cherax destructor. Next base: position 3,367 of record WNWK01043807.1, on the reverse strand, counting down.
GTGAAGCTGTCATGAAGACGGAGGACGAAAAGAGATGTAAAACCTCATCAATTAAGGACGAGGAAGGAACCTCATGAAAGGCAGTAAGATAAGTGTAAAGGTCCCATTTCGCCCATTCAAATTGCCAGCATGGGCTACGAGGAGGTGGAGAATACGAAGGGAACCTAAGGATGATTGGGAAATGATCGATATCATGTAAGTCCGGGAGGACAGACCAGGTGAAGTCAAGGACACTTGATGAAGAGCAGATGGAAAGATCGACGCAGGAGAAAGAATGAGTTCGGGGATCAAAATGGGTAGGACTACCCGTATTTAAAACATGGAGGGGGAGAGAAGCAAGAAATGCCTTCAACTGAACGCCATGGGAGTCACAGTGTGACCCTCCCCAAAGAAAATGGTGTGCGTTAAAATCGCCAAGTAATAAAAGGGGTGGCGGCAAGGAAGAAACCAGAAAATCAACATCTGGGATAGACAATGCTCGCGAAAGGGAGAGATATAAAAAACAGAGTGTATACCACTTATTCAAGTGGATACGGGCTGTGGTGTAATGTAGAGAAGAATGAGCATAGAGCCGATGGTATGGAACACCAGTGCATATAAGAAGAGAACTTTCGTTAAAGGTTCCATCGGAAAAAGGATCCGATGAATACAACAAATCATAGCCTGAAAAGGGCCAGATAACAGATGATTGCAATTTGGGTTCTTGCAAAGAGACACCAACAGGGGAAAACTGGGAGAGCAACACCTGAAGCTCACCCTGGTTGCCCCTGAGGCCTCGGATATTCCACTGCAAATAAGCCATGATTTATGAAGAGAAAGATACAAGTCGAAGTTAGAGGTATCTATGGACTAGGGTTAGAAAAGTCCACGTGTGGAGGCAGTGGAAGATCTGTAATCAAAGAAGGAGGGGATGCTGTGAAGGAAGGAGTGGGAGATGGAGAAGAGAGAGGAGGAGGAACGGAGGTGGAGCGTGTCCATCAACGGTTCAGTCTCCAATCTGAATAGCCTCCAGCGTTTCGGGAGTCAAAGATGCAGGATGTGGGACCACATTAGAGATGAAAGGAGGAGGAGTGTGAGCGACAGTCTGGGAGACTAGACGGTACGAAAATAGAGGGCGAGGAGATGGAAGAGGAAACTGTCAAAAGGGCTTGGGAGGGGACAGGAGTGGAAGGGCCTGGGGCAGGGCAGTCAAGGAAGGAACGTGGAGGGGACAGGGGATGAAGATATTGAACGAGGAGGAGGATGAACCTTCACACAAGTTACAGAACTAGTTGGAGGTGAGAACCCGGCAATGGGATTTTTGCCGGACTTATGAGAAGAAGGGGGGCGCTGAGGTTTAGGTGGTGAATGAGGGCGTGTAGACACAGAACTGTGCGAGTGAGTAGAGGAAGGGGTGTGGACAGCATGGGATGCCGAGGTAGGGACCTCAGAGCCAAGAACAGCAAAAGGATTTGAGACAGGGGTGACTGAGGATGGGGCGACCACAGAGGAAGCCAGGGAAGTTGGGACCCCACAAGTGAGGCGACGTTTAGCAATGCGAGAATAGGAAATACGGGGAAGTCTCCCTTGAAGGCGTAGATGAGAGATGGCCATAGCATATGAGAAGCCTTCCGCCTCTTTGAGACAACGGATTTCCCGCTCATTCAGGTAAACCTGACAACGGCAAGAGTACGATGGATGTGCCTCATGACAGTTAAGGCAAGAGGGAGATAGATTACAAGAAGGACTGGCATGGTCGTCGGCACCACAGACTGGGCATTCGGCCATGGACCTGCAATATTTCGCTGGATGACCAAAACGCCAGCAGTTTCTACACTGTTGCGGTGTAGGGGTCACCTTTCGAACTTGTAAACGTTGACCTGCAATGTAGACCGAAGGTGGAAGTTCACGGCTGTCAAATGTTAAACGAGCTATATTGCAAGGATAACGTCTTCGCTTATTGGCAGGAGGCCAAAAGTGTCAACTTTAGGATAGGGAGTTCTTGGAGCTCAAGCTGCTCCAAAATGTCATCACCACTGTCTGGAAATTCCGTTGGACAATGGTGTGGGTAAAATGACGTACCACTACAAGAATTGAGTGAATGATGTTTGTCAATAGTGATAGGAATAGTATCTATTGTCGTAAGGAGAGAAAGATCGCGAGCTTGGCCAGCATTCTGGACCGTGATGATGCGAGTGCCCTCTTGAGAGCGTGAAATGAGATATCTTTCCAACATGGCATAGCAGAGCCTTACCAATACTATGATCTGAAAGATAGGTATTAGAGAAGTCGGTCGTAGAGTAAAAACTTTGTCCATTGAGTAGTGTGAAAAAAGTGTTTAAGGGAGTGCGTGACGAGCTGGTCGTTTCTGAGATGAACGAGAAGGAAGTGTCGAATGTCATGTAAGGGTCTTGGTCGTTTGGTGTGGGACCGGGGTGATCCGAGTGTGATGGGCGAGCATCCGAAAATTGCCGCACCATTGAGGGAGAAGCCGGAATCAAGGTCAGAGAAGAGCGAAGGTCAGACTGTCAAAAGGGCCGTTCGGAACCCTGGTACCTGAAGCAGGTGACGAACCGGCACCAGCAAGAGGTACAGGGGTATTAGAGATGTCCAAGAGTTGTCCATTAACGAGGTAGGGTCAGAACTAGGTGCAGTATCAAGAAGGGGCCCGGGGTAGGTTCACGGATTAGGGCATCCATGGTTTGGTTACTTCTTTCTTTTTGTTTTTAAGAAAAAAAAGAAAAATAAAATAAAATAAAAAAGAATAAAAAAGGGGAACGTGGAGGAATAGCTCCTAGGAGGAATGAAAGGGCGTAAATCCCCTCCGCGCCCAAGAGGACTTCAACACCGCAAGTAGTGCAGATGCTGCATGGAACCCGCACCCACCTCATGCCAGTAAACCAGCAATCCAGGATAGCAACCTCACATCCACCGAGCCACCTCAGCGGGCAAAAGAGTGCGGCCGGATATCCCCACAAAGCATACTCCTTCGACCAAGTCCCCGGAATCCGAAAGGTGGCCTCCAGAGATACACCTGTCGCCCGAAAGATACCCAAAGCCACCCCCGGGAGACCGAGAGGGATCAGGACATCCCCAGGCGATCCAGATTCCACGGCAAACTACACCACCGCCAAGAACCTCAACAGAATGGGATGGACCACGGTACCCTTCCCCTACCTAGGAACTAGAATGCCTGTGGAGGAAGCTCCCAGGGTAAAAATGGGAAGGAATAAGGAAATGAGGAGGAGAGGAAAGGGAAAAGAGGATGGGGAAAATGGGTAAAGGGAGGGGATTGGGGTAATTAGGTCGGTCTGAGGAAGAAGACCAAGAGGTCCAATTCCTCAGACCGATAGCCTCTTACCACGACAAGGAGCCCCTTAAAGAGGGG
>WNWK01043806.1:0-15351 GCA_009830355.1 Cherax destructor | reverse complement strand
TATATATATATATATATATATATATATATATATATATATATATATATAAAAAAAAAAAACAAGTCGCCGTTCCCAGAGGCAGGGTGCCCAAAAGAAAGAAAATCCCAAAAAAAAAAACTTTCACATCATTCAACACTTTCACCACACTCATACATAATCACTGTCTTTGCAGAGGAGTCAGATACGACAGCTGAGAAAAGTCCCTCCCAGCTGTCACTATCTCAGACCCCTCCTTTAAAGTGCAGGCATTGTACTTCCCATTTCCAGGACTCAAGTCCAACTAAATCAATTAAGTGGTTTCCCTGAATCCCTTCACAAAATGTTACCCTGCTCACACTCCAACAGATCGGCATGTCCCAAAAGACATTCGTCTCCATTCACTCCTATCTAACACGCTCACACATGATTGCTGGAAATCCAAGCCCCTCGCCCACAAAACCTCCTTTACCCCTTCCCTCCAACCTTTTCTAGGATGACACCTACCCCGCCTTCCTTCCCCTACAGATTTATACGCTCTCCAAGTCATTCTACTTTGATCCATTCTCTCTAAATGACCGAACCACCTCAACAACCCCTCTTCAGCCCTCTGACAAATACTTTTAGTAACTCCACACCTTCTCCTAATTTCCACATTCCGAATTTTCTGCATAATATTTACACCACACATTGCCCTTAGACAGGACATCTCCACTGCCTCGCCTCCTCCTCGCTGCAGCATTTGCAGCCCATGCTTCACACCCATATAAGAGTGTTGGTACCACTATACTTTCGTACATCCCCTTCTTTGCCTCCATGGATAACGTTTTTTGTCTCCAAAGATACCTCAATGCACCACTCACCTTTTTTCCTTCATCAATTCTATGGTTAACCTCATCCTTCATAAACCCATCCGCTGACACGTCAACTCCCAAATATCTGAAAACATTTACTTCTTCCATAATCCTCTCTCCAATGTGATATCCAATTTTTCTTTATTTAAATCGTTTGATACCCTCATCACCTTACTCTTATCTATGTTCACTTTTAACTTTCTACCTTTACACATTCTCCCAAACTCGTCCACTAACCTTGCAACTTTTCTTAGAATCTCCCATAAGCACAGTATCATCAGCAAAAAGTAACTGTGTCAACTCCCATTTTGCATTTAATTCTCCATAATTTAATCCCACCCTCTCCCCAACACCCTAGCATTTACTTTTTTACAACCCCTATCTATAAATATATTAAACAACCATGGTGACATTACACATCCCTGTCTAAGACCTACTTTTACCGGGAAGTAATCTCCCTCTCCTACACACCCTAACCTGAGCCTCACTATCCTCATAAAAACTCTTTACAGCCTTCAGTAACTTACTACCTATTCCATACACTTGCAACATTTGCCACATTGCTCCCCTATCCACTCTATCATATGCCTTTTCTAAATCCATAAATGCAATAAAACTTCTCTACCTTTATCTAAATACTGTTCACATATATGCTTCACTGTAAACACTTGATCTACAATCCCCTACCCACTCTAAAGCCTCCTTGCTCATCTGCAATCCTACTCTCTGTCTTACCTCTAATTCTTTCAATAATAACCCTGCCATACACTTTACCTGGTATACTCAGTAAACTTATTCCCCTATAATTTTTACACTCTCTTTTATCCCCCTTCCCTTTATATAAAGGAACTATACATGCTCTCTGCCAATCCCTAGGTACCTTTCCCTCTTTCATACATTTATTAAACAAAAATACCAACCACTCCAGCACTATATATCCCCTGCTTTTAACATTTCTGTCATGATTCCGTCAATTCCAGCTGCTTTATCCCCTTTCATTCTACGTAATGCCTCACGCACCTCCCCCACACTCACATCCTGCTCTTCTTCACTCCTAAACGATGTTGTACCTCCCTGGCCAGTACATGAAATTACCGCCTCCCTTTTTTCATCGACATTTAAAAGTTCCTCAAAATATTCCCGCCATCTACCCAATACCTCCAGCTCCCCATCTACTAACTCTCCTACTCTGTTTTTAACTGACAAATCCATTCGTTCCCTAGGCTTTCTTACCTTGTTTATCTCACTCCAAAATTTTTCTTGTTTTCAGCAAAATTTCTTGACAGAGCCTCTCCCATTCTTTCATCCGCTCTTCTTTTGCACTCTCTCACCACTCTCTTCACCTTTCTTTTACTCTCCATATACTCTGCTCTTCTATTAACACTTCTGTTTTGTAAAACCTCTCATAAGCTACTTTTTCTCTTTATCACACCCTTTACTTCTTCATTCCACCACTCACCCTCTTCCTCCTGCACCCACCCTCCTATAGCCACAAACTTCTGCCCACATTCAAATACTGCATTTTTAAAACTATTCCAACTCTCTTCAACCCCCCACTACTCCTACTTGCACTAGCCCACCTTTCTGCCAATAGTTGCTTATATCTCACCCTAACTTCCTCCTCCCTTAGTTTATACACCTTTACCTCTCTCTTACTTGCTGTTGCCATTTTCTTTTGTCCCATCTACCTTTTACTCTAACTGTAGCTACAACCAAATAATGATCTGATATATCCGTTGCCCTCTATAAACATGTACATCCTGAAGCCTACTCATCAACCTTTTATCCACAATACATAATCCAACAAACTACTTTCTCTTACGTGCTATATCATACCTTGTATATTTATTTATCCTCTTTTTCATAAAATATGTATTACTTATTACCAAACCTCTTTCTACACATAGCTCAATTAATGGTTCCCCATTTACATTTACCCCTGGCACCCCAAATTTACCTACTACTCCATCCACAACATTTTTACCCACTTTAGCATTAAGATCCTCAACCACAATTACTCTCTCACTTGGTTCAAAACTCCCCACACACTCACTCAACATTTCCCAAAATCTCTCTCTCTCCTCTACACTTCTCTCTTCTCCAGGTGCATAAACACTTATTATAACCCACTTTTCACATCCAACCTTTATTTTACTCCACATAATCCTTGAATTTATACATTTATATTCCTTCTTTACCTGCCATAACTGATTATTCAACATTATTGCCACTCCTTCTTTAGCTATAACTCTATCTGAAACCCCTGATCTAATCCCATTTATTTCTCCCCACTGAAACTCTCCTACCCCCTTCAGCTTTGTCTCACTTAAAGCCTGGACATCCAGCTTCTTTTCATTCATAACATCTACAATCATCTCTTTCTTATCATTCGCACAACATCCACGCACATTCAAACATCCCACTTTGACGGTTTTCTTCTTCTTCTTTTTAGTAAGCTATACAGGAAAAGGGGTTACTAGACCATTGTTCCCGGCATTTTAGTTGACTTTTACAACACGCATGGCTTACGGAGGAAAGATTCTTATTCCACTTCCCCATGGATATGAAAGGAAAAAGCAATAAGAACAAGAACTATTAAGATAAAATAAAAGAAAACTCAGATGAGTGTGTATACATAAACGTGTACATGTTTGCGTAGTGTGACGTAAGTGTAAGTAGAAGTAGCAAGACGTACCTGAACTCTTGCATGTTTATGAGACAGAAAAAAGACACCAGCAATCCTACCATCATGTAAAACAGTTTCAGGTTTCTGTTTCACAGTCACCTGGCAGGATGGTAGTACCTCCCGGGTGGTTGCTGTCTACCAACTCTACTACTTATATATATATATATATATATATATATATATATATATATATATATATATATATATATATATATATATATATATATATATATATATATATATATATATATATATATATATATATATATATATATATATATATATATATATATGCAAGAAAACCACTATGAAAAATAGAAGAATTCCAAGCGTTTCGTGACTACTCACATTATCAAGGAACTATAACAGGAAACATGACAAGAAGGGCTTATATAAGGGGCGAGACTACACCTCACAGTCACATCACACTAACAAAGACTACACCTCACAGTAGCGTAACATCGCACGACTCTGTGAAGAGGAAAATAAGAAAGGACCTGAAACTCTTCCCAAGAATTAAGATTAGTCCAATTTATTATTAAATTCTTCCCAAATTTTATTAATTATAAATGAATCCAATTTATATAAACCAAAAGAAATATTCATATTATTTTCAAAACTGCTTTTAATGACACATGATTCTATTATATTTCTCTCAACCATGGACTTGCTTGATACAACCTTCTCAGCATTTTGAAAATCAATTGGATGGTTAAAATCTCTCACATGAATAAATAGAGCATTAGAATCTTGTCCAGTTCTAATGCTATATTTATGTTGTTTTAATCTTAGTTCAAGACTTTTACCAGTTTGACCAAAATAAACTTTATCGCATATTTTACAGGGAATCTTATAGACACATCCGTCAGCATTTTGGGGGAAATTTTTTATCAAAAGTCTTTTTACTGTATCAAGATTTTTAAATACAACTTTGATATTAAAATTCTTAAGAAAGGAAGGCATATCAACCAAGTTTTCATGGTAAGGGAGAACCACTAATAACAATTTTGTAATTAACTTATCAGATGAAATATTAGATAAAAATACAACTGCTGCTCTTGGTTTCGGTTTAAGTTTTGCAACTTCAAAAAAACTTAATAATGTTGAAATTGCAAAAGCCTTTTGTAATTTAGAAAAATCCTCTGATTTATCCACTGATGAAATTAATATTAGTAAGGGGATGGTATATAGCTCAATGTTAAAATAAAACAAAATATTCCCAATTGCCCTCAAAGATTTTTTAAGTCTTATGATTCACTTTTGAATAATAAAAATTTGCGTCTTACTAAAGCAGATAAAATTAATGCAATTGTAATTATGAAAGAAACCGATTACCAAGATAAAATGAATAACCTCCTAGATGATTTTGAAACCTATTCTAAACTTAGAAAGAATCCCTTAGAATCTGTCAACAGCAATTTCAATAAAACAATAAAACATCTATTGAAGGGCAAAGATGAATTAATTATAAAATTTACTTCCACTAATCCATCTTTACCTTATATGTATGGATTAATAAAAACACACAAACCTGGTAATCCTGTTAGACCAATTATTAGCTCTATAGGTTCAGTTTCTTATAAACTTTCTAAATGGCTTGTTGATATTTTGAGCCCAATTGTTGGAAAAATTTCTAATTTTAATGTTAAAAACAACTTAGATTTAGTTGATAAATTAAGCACCTTGACTGATTTAAATGATTTCAATATGGTTAGTTTTGATGTTACCTCCTTGTTTACAAAAGTTCCAGTTGATGATTTACTAAGGTTCTTATCTGAAGAACTGGTTAATTATGATTTACCATTGCCAGTTCCTACTATCATTAAACTTATTAAACTTTGTATTGTTGATGCAAAATTTGTATTTAATGATGAGTTTTACACTCAGAAGTTTGGTATGGCAATGAGAAATCCTCTTTCACCTGTTCTTAGTAACTTATATATGGAATTTTTCGAAACAAGATTGCTTAACACTATCCTTCCCAATAGAGCTAAGTGGTATAGATATGTTGATGATATTTTGTGCCTTATGCCTAAGGAAGTAGATATAAACCATTTCCTTGTTAAATTAAATAGCTTAGCTCATTCTATAAATTTTACTGTTGAATTCGAAGTAAATAACTCATTGCCCTTCCTAGATATTTTTATTATTAAGGGTAACATTGATTTAAAATTTAAAATTTACAGAAAACCTACAAATAATTGTTCCTATGTACACTATTACTCTTCACATCAAGATAGAGTTAAAGTGTCGGTTTTTTCTTCAATGTTTTTGAGAGCTTTACGTATTTGTAGTCCAGAGTTCATAGAGAAGAAATCTCTAAAATTTATGAAATAGCTAATGATTTAAAATACCCAAGAAACATAATTGATAAATCTTTTAAAATAGCTAGGAATACTTTTTACAATCCAAAAAGGGACAACCAACCTTATTCAACCAAAAATATGTTGGTTCTCCTTTACCATGAAAACTTGGTTGATATGCCTTCCTTTCTTAAGAATTTTAATATCAAAGTTGTATTTAAAAATCTTGATACAGTAAAAAGACTTTTGATAAAAAATTCCCCCCAAAATGCTGACGGATGTGTCTATAAGATTCCCTGTAAAATATGCGATAAAGTTTATTTTGGTCAAACTGGTAAAAGTCTTGAACTAAGATTAAAACAACATAAATATAGCATTAGAACTGGACAAGATTCTAATGCTCTATTTATTCATGTGAGAGATTTTAACCATCCAATTGATTTTCAAAATGCTGAGAAGGTTGTATCAAGCAAGTCCATGGTTGAGAGAAATAAAATAGAATCATGTTTCATTAAAAGCAGTTTTGAAAATAATATGAATATTTCTTTTGGTTTATATAAATTGGATTCATTTATAATTAATAAAATTTGGGAAGAATTTAATAATAAATTGGACTAATCTTAATTCTTGGGAAGAGTTTCAGGTCCTTTCTTATTTTCCTCTTCACAGAGTCGTGCGATGTTACGCTACTGTGAGGTGTAGTCTTTGTTAGTGTGATGTGACTGTGAGGTGTAGTCTCGCCCCTTATATAAGCCCTTCTTGTCATGTTTCCTGTTATAGTTCCTTGATAATGTGAGTAGTCACGAAAGCGCTTGGAATTCTTCTATTTTTTCATAGTGGTTTTCTTGCATATTTTGATATCACCTGTTTACTGTGATCTTTTTGCATATATATATATATATATATATATATATATATATATATATATATATATATATATGTCGTGCCGATTAGGTAAAACTGGGGATTTTGGCTTAAATAGCAACGCTCACCTTGCCATATAAGTCAAGTGAAAATTTGTGTATGCAATAATTTCGCCAAAATCATTCTGAACATAACGAAAAAAATATGTTTCATTGTGTTTGTTTATTATTAAATTAATGTTAACGTATCTAAAATATATTTAGTTGGGTTAGGCTAAATTAAATTGCGCTTGTTGTAATAAGGTTAGGTAGGTTTTCAAAGTTTCTCTTGGTACAAAATTATAAATTCTTACATTAACATAAATTAAAAATATATATCTTTAAACGTATAAGAGAAAATTTTAGAAAGGACTTAATTTTAGATGAGTTCTTGCTAATTGACCAGTTTTACCTAATCGGCACGACTATATATATATATATATATATATATATATATATATATATATATATATATATATATTAAAATTTAGAGGACTAAGATTCTGCATTGACAGTTTACTAATCGAGACATATATATATATATATATATATATATATATATATATATATATATATATTATATATATATATATATATATATATATATATATATATATATATGTCGTCGATTAGGTAAACTGTCAATCAGATCATCTAAATTAAGTCCTTTTAAAATCTCTATACGTTTAAAGATATATTTTTCATTTATGTTAATGTAAGATTTATAATTTTGTACCAAAGAAACTTTAAACCTACCTAACCTAACAACAAGCGCAATTTAATTTAGCCTAACCAACTAAATATATTTTAGATGCGTTAACATTAATTTAATAATAAACAAACACAATGAAATATTTTTTCGTTATGTTCAGAATGATTTTGGCGAAATTATTGCATACACAAATTTTCACTTGTCTTATATGGCAAGGTGAGCGTTGCTATTTAAGCCAAAATCGCAGTTTTACCTAATCGGCACGATATATATATATATATATATATATATATATATATATATATATATATATATATATATATATGTCGTGCCGATTAGGTAAAACTGGTCAATTAGCAAGAACTCATCAAAAATTAAGTCCTTTCTAAAATTTTCTCTTATACGTTTAAAGATATATTTTTTTTCAATTATGTTAATGTAAGAATTTATAATTTTGTGCCAAGAGAAACTTTGAAAACCTACCTAACCTTATTACAACAAGCGCAATTTATTTTAGCCTAACCCAACTAAATATATTTTAGATACGTTAACATTAATTTATTAATAAACAAACACAATGAAATATATATTTTTCGTTATGTTCAGAATGATTTTGGCGAAATTATTGCATACACAAATTTTCACTTGTCTTTTATGGCAAAGTGAGCGTTGCTATTTAAGCCAAAATCGCAAGTTTTACCTAATCGGCACGACATATATATATATATATATATATATATATATATATATATATATATATATATATATATATATATATATATATATATATATATATATATATATATATATATATATATATATATATATATATATATATATATATATATATATATATATATATATATATATATATATATATGCAAAAAGATCACAGTAATCAGGTGATATCAGAATATGCAAGACAACCACTATGAAAAATAGAGGAATTCCCAGCGCTTTCGTGACTACTCACATTATCAAGGAACTATAAAAGGAAACATGACAAGAGGACTTATATAAGGGGCAAGACTACACCTCACAGTCACATCACACTAACAAAGACTACACCTCACAGTAGCGTAACATCTCACGACTCTGTGAAGAGGAAAACAAGAAAGGACCTGAAACTCTTCCCAAGAATTAAGATTAGTCCAATTTATCATTAAATTCTTCCCAAATTTTATTAATTATAAAAGAATCCAATTTATATAAACCAAAAGAAATATTCATATTATTTTCATAACTGCTTTTAATGAAACATGATTCTATTATATTCCTCTCAACCATGGACTTGCTTGATACAACCTTCTAAGCATTTTGAAAATCAATTGGATGGTTAAAATCTCTCACATGAATAAATAGAGCATTATATTCTTGTCCAGTTCTAATGCTATATTTATGTTGTTTTAATCTTAGTTCAAGACTTTTACCAGTTTGACCATAATAAACTTTATCGCATATTTTACAGGGAATCTTATAGACACATCCTCAGCATTTTGGGGGAATTTTTATCAAAAGTTTTTTTACTGTATCAAGATTTTTAAATACAACTTTGATATTAAAATTCTTAAGAAAGGAAGGCATATCAACCAAGTTTTCATGGTAAGGGAGAACCAACATATTTTTGGTTGAATAAGGTTGGTTGTCCCTTTTGGGATTGTAAAAAGTAATTCCTAGCTATTTTAAAAGATTTATCAATTATGTTTCTAGGGTATTTTAAATCATTAGCTATTTCATAAATTTTAGAGATTTCTTCATCTATGAACTACTGTGAGGTGTAGTCTTTGTTAGTGTGATGTGAATGTGAGGTGTAGTCTTGCCCTTATATATAAGTCCTCTTGTCATGTTTCCTTTTATAGTTCCTTGATAATGTGAGTAGTCACGAAAGCGCTTGGAATTCCTCTATTTTTCATAGTGGTTTTCTTGCATATATATATATATATATATATATATATATATATATATATATATATATATATATATATATATATATATATATATATATATATATATATATATATATATATATATATATATTATATATATATATATATTAGCTAAAATGTCAAAGCAGACTCGAAATATTTCCAAATCATACTAAGATTCATAGGAATCTATTGACAGAGACTGACCTACGAACCTTGTGACAGGAACGCATGTTTACGACCTACCACACTACCAATACCTTGTGTCATCATTTCGACTGAGTTATTCAAGGCAGCCAGCTTTCAGGCAGGAAGGCTTACAGCTTTTCATCTCATCCCCTGCATGCATCGACACAACTAGAGATTTATACAATGCTAGGAATTCGCAAGAGCAGGCGAAATATTCATATATATATATATATATATATATATATGTATATATATATGCCGTGCCGATTAGGTAAAACTGGTCAATTAGCAAGAACTCGTTTAAAATTAAGTCCTTTCTAAAATTTTCTCTTATACATTTAAAGATATATTTTTTTCATATATGTTAATGTAAAAATTTATAATTTTGTACCAAGAGAAACTTTGAAAACCTACCTAACCTTATTACAACAAGCGCAATTTAATTTACCCTAACCCAACTAAATATATTTTAGATATGTTAACATTAATTTAATAATAAACAAACACAATGAAATATATTTTTTTCGTTAGGTTCAGAATGATTTTGGCGAAATTATTGCATACACAAATTTTCACTTGTCTTTTATGGCAAGTGAGCGTTGCTATTTAAGCCAAAATCGTAAGTTTTACCTAATCGGCACGACATATTTATATATATATATATATATATATATATATATATATATATATATATATATATATATATATATATGTCGTGCCGATTAGGTAAAATTACGATTTTGGCTTAAATAGCAACGCTCACCTGCCATATAAGACAAGTGAAAATTTGTGTATGCAATAATTTCGCCAAAATCATTTTGAACATAACGAAAAAATATATTTCATTGTGTTTGTTTATTATTAAATTAATGTTAACGTATCTAAAATATATTTATGGTTAGGCTAAATTAAATTGCGCTTGTTGTAATAAGGTTAGGTAGGTTTTCAAAGTTTCTCTTGGTACAAAATTATAAATTCTTACATTAACATAAATGAAAAATATATCTTTAAACGTATAAGAGAAAATTTTAGAAAGGACTTAATTTTAGATGAGTTCTTGCTAATGGACCAGTTTTACCTAATCGGCACGACATATATATATATATATATATATATATATATATATATATATATATATATATATATATATATATTATATAACTGACATTGTTGAAATGCCAGTATTTACAGTGTAGTGACATCGTTGAAAATGTTAGCATACATGCTATGCAATCATTTGAAATAACGAATAATTACTGTGTGATATTCTTGTAACGTATCTAAAATAATAGGCGTAGGCTAAATTAAATTGCGCTGTTACATAAGGTAGTGGTTTTCAAAGTTCCAGTATCAATAGTAATGTACATACATTGAAGACAATATATCTTTAAACGTAGTAAGAGAATTTTAGAAAGGCTTAATTTAGATGAGTTCTTGCATATTGAAGTTTTACCAACATCGACATATATAATAGTATATATATATATTATATATATATATATCATTATATATATCAATATATAGTATATATATATATATATATATATATATACAGTGACATTGTTGAAGTGCCAGTATACAGCGTAGTGACATCGTTGAAGTGTAGCATCACATAGTGTAGTGGCATCGTTGAAGTGCCAGCATCACATAGCGTAGTGCATCGTTGAAGTGCCAGCATCACATAGCGTAGTGACATCGTTGAAGTGCCAGCATCACATAGCGTAGTGGCATCGTTGAAGTGCCAGTATCACATAGCGTAGTGGCATCGTTGAAGTGCCAACATCACATAGCGTAGTGGCATCGTTGAAGTGCCAGCATCACATAGCGTAGTGGCATCGTTGAAGTGCCAGCATCACATAGCGTAGTGGCATCGTTGAAGTGCCAGCATCACATAGTGTAGTGGCATCGTTGAAGTGCCAGCATCACATAGCGTAGTGACATCGTTGAAGTGCCAGCATCACATAGCGTAGTGGCATCGTTGAAGTGCCAGCATCACATAGCGCAGTGACATCGTTGAAGTGCCAGCATCACATAGCGCAGTGACATCGTTGAAGTGCCAGTATCACATAGCGTAGTGGCATCGTTGAAGTGTTAGCATCACATAGCGTAGTGACATCGTTGAAGTGCCAACATCACATAGCGTAGTGACATCGTTGAAGTGCCAACATCACATAGCGTAGTTACATCGTTGAAGTGCCAACATCACATAGCGTAGTGGCATCGTTGAAGTGCCAGCATCACATAGCGTAGTGACATCGTTGAAGTGTTAGCATCACATAGCGTAGTGACATCGTTGAAGTGCCAACATCACATAGCGTAGTGGCATCGTTGAAGTGCCAGCATCACATAGCATAGTAACATCGTTGAAGTGTTAGCATCACATAGCGTAGTGACATCGTTGAAGTGCCAACATCACATAGCGTAGTGACATCGTTGAAGTGCCAGCATCACATAGCGCAGTGACATCGTTGAAGAGCCAGCATCACATAGCGCATTGACATCGTTGAAGTGCCAGTATAACAGTGTAGTGACATCGTTGAAGTGTTAGCATCACATAGCGCAGTGACATCGTTGAAGTGCCAGTATCACATAGCGTAGTGGCATCGTTGAAGTGCCAGTATAACAGTGTAGTGACATCGTTGAAGTGCCAGTATCACATAGCGCAGTGACATCGTTGAAGTGCCAGTATAACAGTGTAGTGACATCGTTGAAGTGTTAGCATCACATAGCGTAGTTGCATCGTTGAAGTGCCAACATCACATAGCGTAGTGGCATCGTTGAAGTGCCAACATCACATAGCGTAGTGACATCGTTGAAGTGCCAACATCACATAGCGTAGTGACATCGTTGAAGTGCCAACATCACATAGCGTAGTGGCATCGTTGAAGTGCCAGCATCACATAGCGTAGTGACATCGTTGAAGTGCCAGCATCACATAGCGTAGTGACATCGTTGAAGTGCCAGCATCACATAGCGTAGTGACATCGTTGAAGTGCCAGCATCACATAGCGTAGTGACATCGTTGAAGTGTTAGCATCACATAGCGTAGTGGCATCGTTGAAGTGCCAACATCACATAGCGTAGTGACATCGTTGAAGTGCCAGCATCACATAGCGTAGTGACATCGTTGAAGTGCCAACATCACATAGCGTAGTGACATCGTTGAAGTGCCAACATCACATAGCGAAGTGACATCGTTGAAGTGCCAGCATCACATAGCGTAGTGGCATCGTTGAAGTGCCAACATCACATAGCGTAGTGGCATCGTTGAAGTGCCAGCATCACATAGCGTAGTGGCATCGTTGAAATGCCAACATCACATAGCGTAGTGACATCGTTGAAGTGCCAACATCACATAGCGTAGTGGCATCGTTGAAGTGCCAACATCACATAGCGTAGTGGCATCGTTGAAGTGCCAGCATCACATAGCGTAGTGGCATCGTTGAAGCGCCAGCATCACATAGCGTAGTGACATCGTTGAAGTGCCAGCATCACATAGCGTAGTGGCATCGTTGAAGTGCCAGCATCACATAGCGTAGTGGCATCGTTGAAGTGCCAGCATCACATAGCGCAGTGACATCGTTGAAGTGCCAGCATCACATAGCGTAGTGACATCGTTGAAGAGCCAGTATCACATAGTATAGTGACATCGTTGAAGAGCCAGTATCACATAGTATAGTGACATCGTTGAAGAGCCAGTATCACATAGTATAGTGACATCACAATATATCGAGTGTTAATGCTCTGATGACTCATTAACACGAGTGTTGTATGTGAAAGTGACTTCACTTTTGTTTGATAATTTATGCAAAAAATTGACTTCGTTATAGAGAGATGTCGTTGCGACAAAAACACTACGAACTCTACAACTCTTTTGACACAAGGCAAAAATATAACGTCGCAATTTTTTTATGTCGTTCCCAGGGAAGGTCAAGCGAAAATAATGACTGGAAAAAACTCTTCAGCGGAAGAGCACTTGTGTCTCTTACGTCATCATTACCAGGAATATTCCAGCCAGAGGTATAACACAGGAATATTCCAGCTTGAGGTATAACACAGGAATATTCCAGGTAGGGGTATACCATAGGAATATTCCAGCCAGAGGTATAACAGGAATATTCCAGCCAGAGGTATAACACAGGAATATTCCAGGTAGGGGTATAACACAGGAATATTCCAGCCAGAGGTATAACACAGGAATATTCCAGCCAGCGGTATAACACAGGAATATTCCAGTCAGAGGTATAACAGGAATATTCCAGCCAGAGGTATAACACAGGAATATTCCAGCCAGAGGTATAACACAGGAATATTCCAGGTAGGGGTAAAACACAGGAATATTCCAGCCAGAGGTATTACACAGGAATATTCCAGGTAGGAGTATAACACAGGAATATTCCAGCAAGAGGTAAAACACAGGAATATTCCAGGTAAGGATATAACACAGGAATATTCCAGGTAGGGGTATAACACAGGAATATTCCAGCCAGAGGTATAACACAGGAATATTCCAGGAAGGGGTATAACACAGGAATATTCCAGGTAGGGGTATAACACAGGAATATTCCAGACAGAGGTATAACACAGGAATATTCCAGGTAGGGGTATAACACAGGAATATTCCAGCCAGAGGTATTACACAGGAATATTCCAGGTAGGAGTATAACACAGGAATATTCCAGCCTGAGGTATAACACAGGAATATTCCAGGTAGGGATATAACACAGGAATATTCCAGGTAGGGGTATAACACAGGAATATTTCAGCCAGAGGTATAACACAGGAATATTCCAGGTAGGGGTATAACACAGAAATATTCCAGCCAGAGGTATTACACATGAATATTCCAGGTAGGGGTATAACACAGGAATATTCCAGCCAGAGGTATAACACAGGAATATTCAAGCCAAAGGTATAACACAGGAATATTCCAGGTAGGGGTATAACACAGGAATATTCCAGGTAGGGGTATAACACAGGAATATTTCAGCCAGAGTTATACCACAGGAATATTCCAGGTAGGGGTATAACACAGAATTATTCCAGGAAGAGGTATAACAGGAATATTCCAGCTAGAGGTATAACACAGGAATATTCCAGGTAGAGGTATAACACAGGAATATTCCAGCCAGAGGTATAACACATGAATATTCCAGCCAAAGGTTTAACACAGGAATATTCCAGGTAGAGGTATAACACAGGAATATTCCAGCCAGAGGTATAACACATGAATATTCCAGCCAGAGGTATAACACAGGAATATTCCAGGTAGGGGTATAACACAGGAATATTCCTGCCAGAGGTATAACACAGGAATATTCCAGGTAGAGGTATAACACAGGAATATTCCAAGTAGAGGTATAACACAGGAATATTTTAGGTAGAGGTATAACACAGGAATATTCCAGGTAGAGGTATAACACAGGAATATTCCAGGTAGAGGTATAACACAGGAATATTCCAACATGAGGTATAACACAGGAATATTCCAGCCAGAGGTATAACACAGGAATATTCCAGCCAGAGATATAACACAGGAATATTCCAGCCAGAGGTATAACACAAGAATATTCCAGTCAGAGGTGTAACACAGGAATATTCCAGTCAGAGGTATAACACATGAATATTCCAGGTAGAGGTATAACACAGTAATATTCCAGCCGGAGGTATTGTAGACAGCCTGACTGTCTGCATAGACAGCCCATGCTGTCTACCAGCTGAGTTCATATTTCGTGCCATGGTAGTTCCCATAGTTTCCGCCAGAGGGCAAGCCTGTAGGCATACCCATGTGAGTCTGCCTCACC
>WNWK01043805.1:0-15352 GCA_009830355.1 Cherax destructor | reverse complement strand
TCTCTCCTCTTTCTCTCTCTCCTCTTTCTCTCCTCTTCTCTCTCCTCTTTCTCTCCTCTTCTCTCTCCTCTCCTTTTCTCTCTCTTTCTGTCTCTTCCCTCCCCCCTCTTTGTGCCTGTGATGCCCCTCCTTTTTCAGTGAGTTTATTTTACATTTCCATTTCTCTCACTCCAGTACAGTGGACCCTCGCTTAACGAATACCCCGGAAATCGTGCAATTATGTAAGTATAATTTTGTAAGTTCTTGTGGAAGTGTATTTTTAGGGGTCTGAAATAGACTAACCTACGTGAAATTTTTCCTTAAGGGAGTAAATTCGTTCGGTAATGGCACTTGAGCAGACTTCAGGAGTGAAGTTTTTACGAAACTCGGGGGTCCACTGTATATTGGAGTGTGTGCAGGGTAATATTTAGTGAAGGGATTCAGGGAAACCGGTTAGCCAGACTTGAGTCCTGGAAATGGGAAGTACAATGCCTGCACTTTAAAGGAGGGGTTTGGGATATTGGCAGTTTGGAGGGACTTCTAAACTGTCATATCTGAGCTCCTCTGCAAAGACAGTAATTATGTATGAGTGAGGTGAAAGTGTTGATTGATGATGAAAGTATTTTCTTTTTGGGGATTTTCTTTCTTTTTGGGTCACCCTGCCTCGGTGGGAGACTGCAGACTTGTTGAAAAAAAAAAAAAAATGTTAAATAACCACGTCACATCCTTGTCTAAGACATACTTTCACAGTAATTATTAGTATTATTATTGATGTGAATGGTTGGGAAAACCAACAAGTTGAAGAATGAGACACTTGTGTAATATTTGGGAATCTTTATTGTGGAAATGTTTTGCCAACTAGTGGCTTTTTCAGTCCAATACAGAGAATAACAGTGGAAGATGAAGAGTTTGAAGTAAATCAGTCTCCATTGACTCCAGGCTGAGGGACTGATTACTTCAAACTCCTCTTCATCTTCCACTGTTTTTCTCTGTATTGGATTGAAGAAGCCATTAGCTGGCAAAACATTTTCACAATTAAGATTCCCAAATATTGCACAAGTGTCTTGTTCTTCATTATTATTACAGGTCGGCCATCACTAATTCGGCATCATTGGGACCTGTAGTGTGCCGGATTAGTGAGTTTGCCGAATTACAGAGTGGTTAGATTAGAATACACTTAATTAACCTATCAATACTCTTTCTGCTACATCTTCCTCATTTTCATCACTGCTTTCTCCTCCACTGGCTTTCTGTGGATTTATAACCATCTGCACAATTTCTGAGTCAGTATAATAATGAAATTTGAAATTATGCTAGCCGAAATTAGTGCCGGATTACTGATGGAACCGGATAACTGATTGCCGGATTAGTGATGGCCTACCTGTATTATTAAACACACCGGCTGTCTCCCACAGAGGTAGGATAACCCTATAAAGAAGAAACACTTTCACCAACACTGTCACTATCTTGCTAGAGGCACGTTGATACTACAGTTCAGATTCCCCTCCAAACTGCAGGCACTGTACTTCCCACCTCCAGGACTCAAATCCAGCTAACTGGTTTCCCTGAAGCCCTTCATAAATGTTACCTTGCTCACACTCCAACAGCACCTCAAGTCATAAAAATAATTTACCTCCGCTCCTAACATGCTCACACACACCTACTCAATGTCTAAGGATTATACAGCACCTGGGAAATGAGAATCAATCAGGTTTGATCCAAAGAAGGGGGCAGCTGTAATTCCTTGGCTCAAGAGCCCTTCACTAGCATCAGGGAATCTTTGAAGAAATTAAATACATAGAGGCAAAGTGTTTCAAGCATTACATCTATGATGAAAATAGTATATAATACCAACAAGCTGACAAGTAAAACATGTGCAACAGTTGGGTATCTTTATTGTTGAAACATTTAGCCTATGTGGTAGGCTTCTTCAGTCAGATACAGAGGAGAATGAATTGTAGGCAGCAGGAGTAGTGGCTGTAGAATAGAGTAGTCCATCAACCTTGGAGAAAGTTTGAGGTGGTCAGTCCCTCAGCCTGGAGAAGATTTTAGCTCTATGGTCTGGAACAAAACCAAGCTGAAGTATGAGAATGGAATCTTAAATACTGTCGAAGGTGAGGTGTAGAAGATCTTGAACATTACAGGAGGCAGGCTTCACTAGTAGAAGCAATTAAGGAGTACTACAGCATGGACCAGCAAGCCTTCTAGTCCATGCTAAGCAGGTTCCTCTGGAATCCAACCCTTCTCACTCATAACTAGTAGTTAAGCAATGAAGTTGTGGAAGATGTCCTCTGTACCAAGATTCCATTGTGTTGTGTCTGACCAGTATTTATAAGGATTCAGGGAAACCAGTTAGTTGGACTTGGGTCCTGGAAGTGGGAAGTACAGTGTCTGCACCCTGATGGAGGGGTGGGGATGTTGTAGTTTGAAAGTCATCTGCATTGTGATGTCAGCACACACATGGCAAAGTGGTGAAAGTGCTCCATAAATGTCACAATTTCTACTACTACATTTCTGGCAAGGCAGTGATTGCATGAATGAAATTGAATGTGTTTTCTATTTTGGGGGTCACCCTACATCAGTGGGAGAGGAGAGCTGGTGTGCTAAAAAAAAAAATTGCTTCATTTTATGTACAGTAATGTACTAACTATACAATTTATATTCTCAGTTCTTGCCCAGCGTGGGTACTTCAAGGAACAGACATTCATTAACTACCTGAAATATCTGCAGTACTGGAAAGAACCAGAGTATGCAAAATACTTAAAGTAAGTGAGTTGGGCTTTCAAGTTTTATAAGTGTGAAACACCTCAAATATTCAGCTCTTTGAATAAGGTAGTGAAATGGTATAATCAAATTACTATTTTAGAATTTCTAGAGATATACAGTGGTACCTCGAGTTACGATGGTCCCCAAAATCGCCTTTTTATGTAAGTTTATTTTTTTAAATGCTTTTGTAAGTATATTTTTGGGTGTGTAAAAGGACTAGTCTATTTTACATTATTCCTTATGGGGATAAATTCGTTTGGTAATGGCACTTGAACAGCATTCTCGAACGAAAAAATATCGTAACTCGAGGTACCACTGTAATTGCATTTAACCCATTAACTGTCACAATCCACAAAATTAAGAGTGCTGACATTGTTACAAATTTAAAACAAAATAATTTTCTTCAAAAATAGTAGAAAATCCTTTTCTGAAGCTAATGATGTCCCTCCCCTCAAAAAAAAAAAAATATATATATAGTAGGGCCCCACTTATAGAATGAGTTAGGTTCCAGGCTACTGCTGTAAAACAGAACTCCCTTTTTTCTACTTATAAATGCTGGATAAGTTCACACTAACATATATTAGAACTAGGCATTAAAAAACAATGAAAACTAAAATACACACACAGTACACTCATTACATACTTACCTTAAAGTATTTGTAGTCTTAATGTAGGGTGAGTAGTATTTATTGTAGAAAGTCAGCTACCACACCTACATGAAATATACAACTTAAATTTAAAGCACCCCAAAGCGATTATTATTATTACCATCAACATACCTTGTTCACTGAGTTTAATCATTTCTAACCACTACCCTTAGATGCCATTGTAAACGAGAGAGAGGAGATAGACGCCTAGAATGTAAACAAGCAGATGAATGTGTAAGGGGAGTCAGACGAAACGCGCATTAATACCTGTCTACTTTTGGTTCATGCACGTACATTTGCACGAGTTGCTGAAGCATTTGCCCCATAATACAGTGTGTACAGGATGTCTTCATGTTAGTGCAATAGATTAAATAAATAGCCATGAGTGAAGGCATACAAAAGGAATAATTTTCTACAGTTATCCCCTCCCCCCACATTTTCTTTGGTGTTGGACTGGAGAAAATGTAATTCTTGCCGTCACTCCAACAGGCCGCCCGGCTACCACATCTCGTATTTGTCAAGATTTATTCTACTGTGGGTGTATGTATGATGTTTGTGTTATTTAGCAAAGTTTCTTATATAATTTTGAAAAAAAATATCATAGATTAATGAAAATGTCTATATTAACGTAATATATGACATTTAATGCGCCCCAGAGCAATTATTACATATTAGTATTATTATTAATATGGCATCTTCAAGACTAGTGAGACACATTGTGATTTTACTGTGATTTTACTTACACACTTACTGTGATTTTACTTACACGCTGTGCATGCCCGCACAGTGTGTAAGTTTATTTAGGTACAGGTACACATAAGTACAGTGGACCCCCGGAGTTCGTGATTAATCCGTTCTAGCGGGCCCGGCGAACACCGAATATCAAGAACTCCGAATCTATTTTCCCCATAAGAAATAATGAAATAAGAATCTTTCCTCCGTAAGCCATGCGTGTTGTAAAAGTCAACTAAAATGCCGGGAACAATGGGCTAGTAACCCCTTTTCCTGTATAGCTTACTAAAAAGAAAAAGAAGAAAACTGTCAAAGTGGGATGTTTGAATGTTCGTGGATGTTGTGCGAATGATGAGAGAGATGATTGTAGATGTTATGAATGAAAAGAAGATGGATGTCCTGGCTTTAAGTGAGACAAGGCTGAAGGGGGTAGAAGAGTTTCAGTGGGGAGAAATAAATGGGATTAGGTCAGGGGTTTCAAATAGAGTTAGAGCTAAAGAAGAAGTGGCAATAATGTTGAATAATCAGTTATGGCAGGTAAAGAGGGAATATAAATGTATAAATTCAAGGATTATGTAGAGTAAAATAAAGGTTGGATGTGAAAAGTGGATGTGTAAGTGTTTATGCACCTGGAGAAGAGAGAAGTGTAGAGGAGAGAGAGAGATTTTGGGAAATGTTGAGTGAGTGTGTGGGGAGTTTTGAACCAAGTGAGAGAGTAATTGTGGTTGGGGATCTTAATGCTAAAGTGGGTAAAAATGTTGTGGAGGGAGTAGTAGGTAAACTTGGGGTGCCAGGGGTAAATGTAAATGGGGAACCATTAATTGAGCTATGTGTAGAAAGAGGTTTGGTAATAAGTAATACATATTTTATGAAAAAGAGGATAAATAAATATACAAGGTATGATATAGCACATAAGGAAAGTAGTTTGTTGGATTATGTATTGGTGGATAAAAGGTTGATGGGTAGGCTTCAGGATGTACATGTTTATAGAGGGGCAACAGATATATCGGATCATTATTTAGTTGTAGCTACAGTTAGAGTAAAAGGTAGATGGGACAAAAAGAAAATGGCAACAGCAAGTAAGAGAGAAGTAAAAGTGTATAAACTAAGGGAGGAGGAAGTTAGGGTGAGATATAAGCAACTATTGGCAGAAAGGTGGGCTAGAGCAAGTATGAGTAGTGGGGGGGTTGAAGAGAGTTGGGATAGTTTTAAAAATGCAGTATTAGAATGTGGGGCAGAAGTTTGTGGCTATAGGAGGGTGGGTGCAGGAGGAAAGAGGAGTGAGTGGTGGAATGAAGAAGTAAAGGGTGTGATAAAAGAGAAAAAGGTAGCTTATGAGAGGTTTTTACAAAACAGAAGTGTTAATAGAAGAGCAGAGTATATGGAGAGTAAAAGAAAGGTGAAGAGAGTGGTGAGAGAATGCAAAAGAAGAGCGGATGAAAGAATGGGAGAGGCTCTGTCAAGAAATTTTGCTGAAAACAAGAAAAAAATTTGGAGCGAGATAAACAAGGTAAGAAAGCCTAGGGAACGAATGGATTTGTCAGTTAAAAACAGAGTAGGGGAGTTAGTAGATGGGGAGCTGGAGGTATTGGGTAGATGGCGGGAATATTTTGAGGAACTTTTAAATGTCGATGAAAAAAGGGAGGCAGTTTCATGTACTGGTCAGGGAGGTACAACATCATTTAGGAGTGAAAAAGAGCAGGATGTGAGTGTGGGGGAGGTGCATGAGGCATTACGTAGAATGAAAGGGGGTAAAGCAGCTGGAACTGACGGGATCATGACAGAAATGTTAAAAGCAGGGGGGGATATAGTGCTGGAGTGGTTGGTATTTTTGTTTAATAAATGTATGAAAGAGGGGAAGGTACCTAGGGATTGGCAGAGAGCATGTATAGTTCCTTTATATAAAGGGAAGGGTGATAAAAGAGAGAGTAAGAATTATAGTGGAATAAGTTTACTGAGTATACCAGGTAAAGTGTATGGCAGGGTTATTATTGAAAGAATTAGAGGTAAGACAGAGAGTAGGATTGCAGATGAGCAAGGAGGCTTTAGAGTGGGTAGGGGATGTGTAGATGAAGTGTTTACAGTGAAGAATATATATGAACAGTATTTAGACAAAGGTAGAGAAGTTTTCATTGCATTTATGGATTTAGAAAAGGCATATGATAGAGTGGATAGGGGAGCAATGTGGCAAATGTTGCAAGTGTATGGAATAGGTAGTAAGTTAATGATGGCTGTAAAGAGTTTTTATGAGTATAGTGAGGCTCAGGTTAGGGTGTGTAGGAGAGAGGGAGATTACTTCCCGGTAAAAGTAGGTCTTAGACAGGGATGTGTAATGTCACCATGGTTGTTTAATATATTTATAGATGGGGTTGTAAAAGAAGTAAATGCTAGGGTGTTGGGGAGAGGGGTGGGATTGAATTATGGAGAATTAAATGCAAAATGGGAGTTGACACAGTTACTTTTTGCTGATGATACTGTGCTTATGGGAGATTCTAAAGAAAAGTTGCAAAGGTTAGTGGACGAGTTTGGGAGAGTGTGTAAAGGTAGAAAGTTAAAAGTGAACATAGATAAGAGTAAGGTGATGAGGGTATCAAACGATTTAAATAAAGAAAAATTGGATATCACATTGGAGAGAGGATTATGGAAGAAGTAAATGTTTTCAGATATTTGGGAGTTGACGTGTCAGCGGATGGGTTTATGAAGGATGAGGTTAACCATAGAATTGATGAAGGAAAAAAGGTGAGTGGTGCGTTGATGTATCTGTGGAGACAAAAAACTTTATCCATGGAGGCAAAGAAGGGAATGTACGAAAGTATAGTGGTACCAACACTTATATGGGTGTGAAGCATGGGTTGCAAATGCTGCAGCGAGGAGGAGGCTGGAGGCAGTGGAGATGTCCTGTCTAAGGGCAATGTGTGGTGTAAATATTATGCAGAAAATTCGGAATGTGGAAATTAGGAGAAGGTGTGGAGTTACTAAAAGTATTTGTCAGAGGGCTGAAGAGGGGTTGTTGAGGTGGTTTGGTTATTTAGAGAGAATGGATCAAAGTAGAATGACTTGGAGAGCGTATAAATCTGTAGGGGAAGGAAGGTGGGGTAGGGGTCGTCCTAGAAAAGGTTGGAGGGAAGGGGTAAAGGAGGTATTGTGGGCGAGGGGCTTGGACTTCCAGCAAGCATGTGTGAGCGTGTTAGATAGGAGTGAATGGAGATGAATGGTTTTTGGGACATGACGATCTGTTGGAGTGTGAGCAGGGTAACATTTTGTGAAGGGATTCAGGGAAACCAGTTAATTGATTTAGTTGGACTTGAGTCCTGGAAATGGGAAGTACAATGCCTGCACTTTAAAAGAGGTGTCTGGGATAGTGACAGCTGGGAGGGACAATTCTCAGCTGTCGTATCTGAGCTCCTCTGCAAAGACAGTGATTATGTATGAGTGTGATGAAAGTATTTTCTTTTTGGGGATTTTCTTTCTTTTTGGGTCACCCTGCCTCAGTGGGAGACGGCCGACTTGTTGAAATTTTTTTTTTTTTTTTTAACATACAGGCCATCTCCCACTAACGTAGGGTGAAGAAAAAGAAGAAACACTTTGACTATCACTCACTCCATCATTATCTTGCCAGAGACTTGCTGATACTACAGTTCAAAACTGCAGATATCCCCACTCCTTCAGATTGCAGGCACTGTACTTTGCACCTTCAGAACTCAAGCCCAGCTAACCGGTTTTTGCTGAATCCCTTTATAAATACTACCTTGCTCACACTATAACGGCATGCTAGGTCATAAAAATCATTTGCCTCCATTCCACGCATGCGCACATGCACGCTCACAAGCACACACACACACACACATATGCACGTGTGTGCGGGGCCAGGAGCTGAGTGTCGACCCCTGCAACCACAAATAGGTGAGTACGTACACACAGGAGAGAGAGGGGGGACATGATAACATATAAGATACTGAGAGGAATTGACAAGGTGGACAAAGACAGAATGTTCCAGAGATGGGACACAGCAACAAGAGGACAGTTGGAAGTTGAAGACTCAGATGAATCACAGAGATGTTAGGAAGTATTTCTGCAGTCACAGAGTTGTCGGGAAGTGGAATAGTTTCGGAAGCGATGTAGTGGAGGCAGGTTCCATACATAGCTTTAACCCTTTCAGGGTCCGTGCCGTAGTTCTACGGCTTTGAGTTCAGGGTTCAAACCGTAGTTCTACGTCATGAGCTCGGCTCACTCAGATAAGCTTTGAGCATTAAATTTGGGCCTAGATATGAGAGAATACATCTATATGGTAAGTGTGCACCACATAAAACAAATCCTGCAGTGCATAATGGGAAAAAAAACTGAAACCGTATTTTTTAATTAAAACAGCGACTTTGCAGTGTTTTTCGTATACTTTATGGTTGATTTAAAAATGAAAAGAAAGTTGGATGTCCGGGCCCCTGCTTAAACAAAGCTGAAGGTAGGCGGTTTCAGTGGGGAGAAATAAATGGGATTAAGTCAGGAGTATCTGAGAGGGGTTAGAGCTAAGGAAGGGGTAAATAATGTTGAAGGATCAGAGGGGAGAAGGGGGAATATAAATGTAAATTCAAGGATTATGTGGATTAAAATAAGGGTCGGATGCAAAAGTGGGTCATAATGGGGTATGCACCTGGAGAAGAGAGATGTAGAGGAGAGAGAAAATTTGGGGGGAGAGTTGAATGTATAGGAATTTTTAACATGAGGAAATTTGTGGTAGGGACTTAATGCTAAATAGGAGAAACATGAGTTGGTCTCGCAGGGGGAAATCTGGGTGGGAAGGGAGGGAAAGAGCCGGAGTTTGTGAGACACTCCACATTCCAACCTGACTCTGCTGGTTGTGTGTGCTCTCCTCGGGCAACTTATACTCCCATACCAGCTGCAAGTGAAAAAGGCATTGCTTAACTTGAAATGAGACGGGAGGCGTAAAGGGGCCATCTAATGTGATAATGTGTGATCAGAGGATGGGGTATATAAGTTTGCATATATTTTTGATACCAGTACTCTTGGAAAAGTGTCATGATTAGGATTGTGCCAAAGGATGTAACCCAGGAGGCCAAAAATGACACGTAAGTATTAAACAGCACATTTGCTAAGAGGTTACCTAGAACATTGGTATGCAGTCTGCAGGCAACTTGGTAGGCTGTTTACTACATGACATTGCGTTAGTTGTCTTGATTTATGCAGTAGCTAAAGAAATTCTAACAAAAAAACTCTAAAATGTTCTAAAATTTTGATTTAGTACTTCATTATCAAAAAAAGTTTGCTAGTGTTAGTTATTTCGTTTATATTAATGCTTACAGTCGTCATGCAGCGGTATCCGTGCAAAGGGAAAGTACCATAACTTATGGCACGTAATTTTTAGTCCTATCAGTATAGTTTGGGGATATAATACGCAGGTGGTTGATGTTAAGGCAGGGGGAGGTTGTTGGGAGAAATTTGGGGGGGGGCCGGGACTTTAACAGTTTTCCCCGGATGTTGAAAAACCCCCTCAAAAAGCCGGCATCCCACCACCAACCCACGTTTTCTCCATTACCTCGCTTCTTTTAATGTCAACTTTCCCATTAAGAATGTTAACTGTGCGCCATGTTTTTCCAGGAGATTCTTTAATAACATCAGTGAACCACGTTATTTTTGGCATTTCTTCACCTTCCAAGGACCCCAGTGGAAATAAGTCACTGACTTTTGGGTTATCCCAGGTAATCTACACACGTCTGCTATGTATAATTTGTGTACCTGTACCTGAATTAAACTTACTTATATAGAGGAGAAAGCCTTTGCTCATGAAGAATCTGTTAAACATGAATTAGTAGGCCTATTGGTGTTCTTTTCTATTTCTATGTCGGTTTAGCACTTTCTTTGATTATTATAATAATAATAATAATAATCCATTTATTTGTAATGTATTTACTTCTTAGAAATGATATTAGCTAAACATAAGCATTAGAAAATGTTTGGTCCTGGGACCTTGTTCACTTCGAACAAGGTCCCAGGACCGAAACGTTTTCTAATAAATGTGTCCTAGTGTTTGCTTACGTGTTTTTTTAAACCAACTTGTCGGTATTTATTACCAAGGTTTATACCACTTCTTAGAAATGTCATTGGGGAGGGGTAGGCTTGACCTGACGTGACCTGCTCCTCCCCTTCCTCCCCCACCATCACTTACAGTTGTTCAGAGACTCGCTACCAGTGTCAGTCTTTGGGCTGGTGGTGTGTGCACAAAGTATTCGATAGCTGTGAATGAATATGGGTGGTATGTGGCCTTGCCTTGTGTTCAACCTGGTTAGGCTAATTAGTTTGCTTTCATAACATTTTTACCTTGATCGTCCAAATTTCAATGTATGTAATTTATTTAGCCAGTGAAACAGTGTAGCTTAACAGTTCAGAGCATTGAGTGAACTGGGTTGATGTAGCATTCGGAACTAAATAAAGAATCTTAATAAACCGCTTTGCGAGCTTTCATTGATGTATGAACCTCGACTTTAAGGTCATACTGTTTCGATAAATTTTAGGATTTATCAAATATGGTAAATTTAAAGCGTGAATGGTGGCTTGCCGGTGGGCGCAGGGAGTTTTGGCATACATCCAGCTATGACGAATGCCATTGTTGTTGGTGGCCGGGTTATATATATAGTTTGGGGATGACGCCTGGCAGGCATCACTGTTGCTTTTCTAGAAAGATGCTTAACTATCTTGTATTAGAGCGTGTTCTGTTTATGCAGTTATGTTACAAAGAAGTGTAAAGTATCAGTGATAGGAATGTAGGTAAAAGTTAATATAGGGCAGGGGTTGGTGTTGGGGCGGGGGCAGCCATGTTAGAGGTGGACGCACGTGGCCTTGCTGCACAGCTCTGCCCCCTCTCGGCCTTCACTACAAACTGGAAAACACGGCTCTCAATTCTTAGCAGCCCCACATTTTACTGATCAGGATAACTTAAATGTGTAGGATAAGTTATTTATCTTTAGAAGGTTGAAGCCTGTGCTAGATAACCAAAAAGACTGGGAAAAACAGGCGATAGAAATGATACATCTGGAATAACTAAAGTTGCTGTCCCCACAGATGGCGCTACCATGGAACTGTTTGTGCCCTAAAGGCCCTTGTTGGACAATGTCAGATCATTTACGTTTACATCACCAGGAATAGAAATATTTCGAAGGTACAAAATTTCAATATGTAGATATTACTACTGGCTTGAAAGCTAGTATTTCATTGTAGGTAAAGGTTTTGGAAGGAATAGGATTTTTTTAACTCCTACTCTGAGATTGGCGATGTAAACAATTCATTAAATAAAATTCGACGTTTTTAAGACTTACAATAAGTAGGTGGTTCCTACCACGTGGCGGCGCACCTTCACGCAGTTAATGTCAGTCTGAGCTGACTTCACCACTATTAATATATTACACCAATGGAGACCAGTTAGCAAAATCTGTAGGTTGTGTAAATAGAGGAGCACTATAGTGGGTCTTAGCTGTTGCCCAAGTTCTTATGCGCTTCCATTACCATGCATATACCAATCTATCCTATTAAAGTAACCCAAAGCGTTAGATCCTTGGTTGCTTGTTACACATTTGCACAGCTCATTCCAGACCAGTGCTTTCATATATTTCTAAATCCTAACTAATTTAATTTAGTCCTCCCATGGTTTAGTAGTTTCAGCATATTGCACACTTCAGATGCATTGTTCTAAGTTTAATCTACAGATGTGATAAATGTCTTCCTCATTCTTCGTCTTACAAGTGAATCTAATTTAATGGTCTTCAATTTTTCTTCATACGGAAAATTTCTAATGCTATATATTAATTTTGTCTTGGTCGCTGAATATTTTCAAAAAATTATATCCATTCTGTAATATGGAGACCAAACGTAATCTAGGTGATCTACGTAATCTAGATGAGGCCTTACTTAATGATGTATAAAGCTGTAGTATAACTGCTAGACTTGTTGCTTACACTTCTTGATATAAATCCCAGTAATCTATTTGCCTTATTACGCACGCGTACACACTGCTGTCTTGGTTTAAGGTTGCTGCTTACCTTAACCCCCAAGTCCTTTTGCAACTGTATGGCTAAGTTCTACATTATTTAACTTATAATGCTTGGGTTAGGGGATACTCCCGAGCTTCAGAACCTTGCATTCATCTACATTGATTTGCATCTGCCACTTTTCTGACCAGGAATTGAGTTGGTCTAAACCTCCTGAAGTTCGTAACTTCAATTATCCACCTATCTTCGTGTCATCGACGAATTTGCTAATATTACTAGTAATTTCTCATCAAGGTCATTGATATATATTTATAAACAACAACGGGCCTAAGACTGATCCCTGTGGAACGCCACTTGTTACAGATCCTCACTGGATTTAACCCATTTATGTGCACATTGCTTCCTGTTTGGAGCCATGACTCGATCTATGACAGCACTTTTTCCCAATGCCATGAGCTGCCACTTTTTAACAGTCTCTGGCGGTACTTTATCAAAAGCCTTACTAAAATCTTGTCAATAAGGCTAACAGATTACTAGGATTTATTTCAAGAAGTATAAGCAACAGAAGTCCAAAAGTTATTTTACAGCTCTATACATCACTAGTGAGACCTCATTTGGATTATGCAGCTCAGTTTTGGTCTCCTTACTACAGGATGGATATAGATTCATTGAGAACATACAAAGAAGAATGACTAAAATGATTTACAGTATAAGAAATCTCCTGTATGAAGATAGACTTAGAGCGTTGAATCTCCACTTCTGGAGAGACGTAGAATGAGGGGAGATATCATCGAGGTGTACAAGTGGATGATGGGCATAAACAAAGGAGATATTAATAAAATACTGAGGATATCGAACCAAGTAAGAACCAGAAATAACGGATTTAAATTGGATAAATTTAGATTTAGAAAGGACATAGGCAAGTACTGGTTTTCGAACAGAGTTGTAGATGCGTGAACAATCTTCCGAGTACTGTGATAGAGGCTGGGACCTTGGGTGGCTTTAAAAGAGATTGACAAATAATGAGTGGGGAGGGGCTGGGTTTGATTTGTGTCGTGAGTACGGGAATAAATTCTTAGGTAGTGGTGGTTTTGATAAGGACCTGCCTTGTATGGGCCAGTAGGCCTTCTGCAGTGTTCCTCCATTCTTATGTTTTTATGTCAAAGATATTTTGGGTAGCATTGAAAATTGGGTTGAGTAAATATTCTGTTAGTGGGACGGATTGTGAAGGACCTGCCTAGTATGGGCCAACAGGCCTGCTGCAGTGTCCTCCTTTCTTATGTTCTTAAATAAACAATATCGAATTCTTTATCGTGATCAACAGTCTCGAAAGTTTTTCTGAAGTAGGTTAATAAATTAGGTAGGAACGGCCCTTGTGAATACATGCTGAGTTTCGTTAATCAAATTATGATTATCAAGATTTTTTTACAATAGCTATAATTGACTATTAATTTGCCTCAATTGAGGTCAGCTTATTAGCGTAACTAATTGTCCCCTGCTTTAAAATATTAATTAGCCATCTTACATATCAGACACTTACTTTGAGGAAAACGAGAAATTATTAAAACAGAGACATTTCATTCTCCTTTTATAAGATGCCCAGAGTTATTTTAAGGGACCTATCTTATCTCTAACTTTTTGTAATGTAAACGGAAAAATTTTTTGGGTTTATTTGAATCCCTAGCAACTTTAATTTCATAGTCCTTTTGCTTTCTTATCCCCTTTTAACGTCCTCTAATGTCAGTATACTGATTTATAAGATGACCTCACTCTTTTATGTTCCTATAAATTCCTTTTCTGCCCTAAAAGATATTTGAGCCTATTATTATCCATTTTGGGTCATTTCTACTAGATCTAATTTCTTTATACGGGATAAATGTTCTTTGGGCAGCGTGTATATTGTACAAGAATGGTATACAAAACCGACAATATGAAATTAAGACACATGTGCAAATCTATATCTTTAAGTAATTTTGCCATCCAGTGGCTTTATCAATACAAATCCTAGGACATAATATGAAGAGAGTAGAACTATATACAAAAGAGGAGGTAATCAGTCCTCGGCCTTGGAGTTGGTGTAGTCAGACGTAGGTCTGAGATTATGAAGATCAGGTTAGGAGCTTGACTATGCCCTCCTCTGTACCCGTCCCTTTCAGTTGTCGCCTATTTAAGGTCAAGCTTCCTAACCTGACCTTCATAATCTCCAGACCTACGGTGCTGAAACCCAAGGCCGAGGGACTGATTACCTCATCTTTTTATATAGTTCTACTCTCTTCGTATTATGTCCTAGGATTTTGTATTGATAAAGCCACTGGATGGCGAAACGTCTACTATAAAGATACCCAGATTTTGCACAGGTGTCTAATTTCACAGCCTGTATAGTGTTCAGAAAACTGTCATATTGATAGCCTTTCATTCCCTAGTCCACAAAGAATGTTTACCTTACCGGGGACCGTTACTGAGTTATCCCTTTCATTAACGAATTACGTTTGGTAGCATGAGAACATAAGAACATAAGAAAGGAGGAACACTGCAGCAGGCCTGTTGGCCCATACTAGGCAGATCCTTCACAATCCATTCCACTAACAGAATAATTGCCCAACCTAATTTTCAATTCTACCCAAGAAATAAGCTTTGATGATTCTATTAACTCAAGTGCGAGTCCCACTAAACCAACCCTTCACTCAGTATTTATCCCAACCTAAATTTAAAA
Source organism: Cherax destructor (assembly GCA_009830355.1). Taxonomy (NCBI): domain Eukaryota; kingdom Metazoa; phylum Arthropoda; class Malacostraca; order Decapoda; family Parastacidae; genus Cherax; species Cherax destructor. The sequence continues at coordinate 518 of WNWK01043805.1, read as the reverse complement.
CTACCCAAGGGGAAATTTGATGTCATTGCAATAACTGAAACATGGTATAATATAAAGTCAGGGTATGATTGTTGAGTGTCATATTCAGAGGTTTGTTTTCCTGTAGATAGATATGGAAATAAATGGTATAAAATACCGACACAATGGAAAAATAAAACATAAGAGTATAATGATCCTTTATTGACAACGTTTCGCCCACGCAGGGTTTTATCGAGTCACAAAGATCTACCTGGAAAATGAGCAACATGGAGAAAATATAGGGTACAGTCAGGTGGAGAATGCTGGTCAGGTGGAGAAAGCTGCATGTGAGTATTAAAAAGGGAAAGTTAAAAACATAGTGTGACTTAAAGGACCTGCAGGTACCATAATGAGAAAGGGGTGGAGTTGCATTATATGTACGAGAAAATATAAATTGCTGCATTGTGGGGGATTAAAGAATCTGTTTGGGTAGAGTTCCTAGAAGGTCAAGAAAACTGATTCTAGGTGTGATATACCGATTCCCCTTTTACGATAGAGGG
>WNWK01043804.1:0-15352 GCA_009830355.1 Cherax destructor | reverse complement strand
TAGAAGAAACTCAATAACTTTTTCTAGTATTGTTATTATACTAGTATAGACCAACATATTGTAACTTGAAAAAAATATACAACTAGATTAAACTCAATCAATTTCTCTTGTATTGTTTTTTTTAATAGTATGTATTATCATATTGTAATTTAAAATAATACAGAACTAGAATAAACTCAATAAACTTAGATTAAGTACTTAGTGAATAATTTCCTTTAGAATAAACTGCCCCTAATGCCATGGCATGCCAGTGGCTCCCCTTGCATTACAGTTTTATAATTGTAACTACCAATAACAGTGTACACTTGAAACATGCATCGAAATAAAAATATTATTATTATTATTATTATTATTATTATTATTATAGCAAAGGCTCCACACCACCGTATGTCCTCGGACCAAGAGTAACACACCTAGTTTGCCTGGGTCCCCGGGGGTTTTTGTGGATTGTTGGTTCAGTGGGTTAAGGCGTCAGGGTGATTTTCCCTCACCACGAGGCAAGGCCAAAAGAACATGGGTTCGAATCCTCGGCTATTGGGTTTGTTACCATTTTGTCCTAGGCAGTGTTGTTATTGATATATACGCGAACAGAAAACGAGAACCCACCTAGAAACAGTGTGATTTTTATTGGTAAGTTATGTAGCTTATTACAAGAGTGTAATTAAAATGACAGGTCATCTATGTTGGAAGACACTACAGTATAATAAAGACAAATGACATACTCTTGCCATCAGTTGACTCTTGCTAACAAAACTAGACGATTTAACGCATACACTGTGAGAATGATGAGGGGAAAGATCATGCCACACATCTGAAATGAACAAAATTATATTCATAAGACAAAGGTACGACAAATTGAGACGGTAATAGACTATCACTGAAAAATACAATATTGACACATTAATAATAATAATAATAATAATAATAATAATAATAATAATAATAATAATTAATAATAATAATAATTAATAATAATAATAATAATACATTTATTTACTACCAGTACATGTACAAGGTATACAGACCATAGCTGACATACTACTATATAGAAAGACCCCACAAATTAGGTCAGTTTTGTCCCAGGATGCCACCCACACCAGTCCACTAACACCCAGGTACCCATTTTACTGATGGGTGAACATGGACAGCAGGTGTCTCATGGAAACACGACCTAATGTTTTCCAGCCGTACCGGGGCTTCGATCTCCGGACCTGAGTGTGTGAGCTGAGTGCGCTAGCGATCCAGCTACGGGACACTTGTCCTGTTTTCTGACGAACCTTACTTAATATAATACTATTGTAACCAGTTCATAAACCTGTGCGTAGTTCAGTACCACTGCGTGGATGCCTAGTCCCTAGACCCATTATATGCCTCTATATTATTTTAACTACCACCTACACGATGGGTATGGGATGCATAATAAAGCTATCAAACCATGCGGTGCCCCGTGGCCTGGTAGCTAAAGCTCTCGCTTCACACGGTGCGGGTCCGGGTTCGATTCCCGGCGAAGGGGTGGAAACATTGGACCTGTTTCCTTACACTGGTTGTCTATGTTCACCCATCAGTACAATGGGTACCTGGGTGATTAGTGGACTGGTGTGGGTCGCATCCTGGGTGTTAGTGGACTGGTGTGGGTCGCATCCTGGGTGTTAGTGGACTGGTGTGGGTCGCATCCTGGGTGTTAGTGGACTGGTGTGGGTAGCATCCTGGGTGTTAGTGGACTGGTGTGGGTCGCATCCTGGGTGTTAGTGGACTGGTGTGGGTCGCATCCTGGGTGTTAGTGGACTGGTGTGGGTCGCATCCTGGGTGTTAGTGGACTGGTGTGGGTCGCATCCTGGGTGTTAGTGGACTGGTGTGGGTCGCATCATGGGTGTTAGTGGACTGGTGTGGGTCACATCCTGGGTGTTAGTGGACTTGTGTGGGTCGCATCATGGGTGTTAGTGGACTGGTGTGGGTCGCATCCTGGGTGTTAGTGGACTGGTGTGGGTGGCATCCTGGGACAAAACTGACTTAATTTGCGGGAAATGCTCAGCGTAACAAGGGGCTTACTATATAGTAGTATGTCAATGATGTCAGCTATGGTTTGTACATGTAGTAAATAAAGATATTATTATTACCATGATAAATTAACTGGGTACAATAGGGTACTCACTAAGGCAATGAAGGTAAGAGCGAGGCAGCATGGCCCCCAGCACGTGGCCTCCATATCCGTGCTGCAAGTGAAATACAGGAGTATTATTTAGATGAAATGATAATGGAAAACAATTAAGTTCCCAGGTTGGTTGGTAGACAGCAACCATCCAGGAAGGTATAGTACCATCCTGTTAAATGTTGTGAAAGGGAAGCCTGTTAAATGTTAAGTAAAAGGACACAAATGCAACTAATGTGACATTTTATTCTGGCAACGTCTCGCTCTCCAGGAGCTTTGTCAAGCTGAAACGTTGCCACAATAAAATGTGACATTAGTTACACTTAAGAACATAAGAAAGAAGGAACACTGCAGCAGGCCTACTGGCCCATGCGAGGCAGGTCCAAGTCTCCCACCAGCTTAAGCCAATGCCCCGACCCAGCCAGGTCAGGTTACATTCACTTAAGGAAGGAGCACGGCATCTGACCTAGTAGCACAAACTAGTCAGTACCAACTCACACCCACCCGCACCCACTCATATATTTATCTAGCCTATTTTTAAAACTACACAACGTTTTAGCCTCTATAACTGTACTCGGGAGTTTGTTCCACTCATCGACAACTCTATTACCAAACCAATGCTTTCCTATATCCTTCCTGAATCTGAATTTATCCAACTTAAAGCCATTGCTGCGTGTCCTGTCAATACTAGATATTTTTAGCACGCTATTTACATCCCCTTTAACATTATTCAAATATCCTATATCACTGTAAAAAATTCCTGTAAACACTTGCACATAATTGTGTTAATCCATTTATACACCTCAATCATATCATCCCTAATTCTACGCCTTTCTAGAGAGTGCAGATTCAGGGCCCTCAGTCTATCCTCATAGGCAAGATTTCTGATACATGGGATCAACTTAGGCATCCTCCTTTGTACGTTTTCCAGAGCATTTATATCCATTCTGTAATACGGTGACCAAAACTGTGCAGCATAATCTAGATGAGGCCTAACCAAGGATATATAGAGTTGAAGAACAACCTGAGGACTCCTATTATTTATGCTTCTTGATATGAAGCCAAGGATTCTGTTCGCTTTATTGCGAACACTTATGCACTGCTGTCTTGGTTTTAAATTACTGCTAACCAGAACTCCTAAATCCTTTTCGCAATCAGTAGTATTAAGATCTACATTATTTAGTTTATATGTGGCATGGTTATTGTCCTGTCCAATATTTAGAACTTTGCATTTATCTATATTAAACTGCATCTGCCACTTCTCCGACCACTGCATCAGTCTATTCAAATCTTCCTGGAGTGCTCTAATGTCCTCATTTGAATGAATTGGACGGCCTATTTTGGTGTCATCGGCAAACTTGCTTATGTCGCTATTTATTCCCTCATCTATGTCGTTTATGTAGATTGTGAACAACAAGGGGCCCAATACCGACCCCTGTGGAACACCGCTCGTGACGCTTCCCCACTCTGATTTCTCTCCATTTATGCAAACTCTCTGCTGCCTATTTATCAACCATGCCTCTATCCAGGAAAAAATTTCTCCTATTCCGTGTGCCTTAATTTTCCTCAATAGTCTCTGATGTGGGACTCTATCAAAAGCCTTACGAAGAAATAAACCTTTATCTTATAAAATGTCTTAAGCGGTATTTTGTGTGTCATGTTTACCACACTGTCAACATACGTGTATAATCAGGGCTACTCAAACCTCTATAAGACAAAGGGGCTTAGAACTGCTTATGAGAAGAATGAAAGGTGTATCCGTTCTTTCTTTCTAGAAGTGGATAAGGCCACTACCAGGTGAACTGGATAAGGCCACTACCAGGTGAACTGGATAAAGTCACTACAAGGTGAACTGGATAAGGCCACTACCAGGTGAACTGGATAAGGCCACTACCAGGTGAACTGGATAAGACCACTACCACGTGAACTGGATAAGGTCACTACCACGTGAACTGGATAAGGCCACTACCAGGTGAACTGGATAAGACCACTATCACGTGAACTGGATAAGGTCACTACCACGTGAACTGGATAAGGCAACTACTAGGTGAACTGGATAAAGCCACTACCAGGAGAACTGGATAAGACCACTACCACGTGAACTGGATAAGGTCACTACCACGTGAACTGGATAAGGCTACTACCAGGTGAACTGGATAAAGCCACTACCAGGTGAACTGGATAAGGCCACAACCAGGTAAACTGGATAAGGCCACAACCACGTGAACTGGATAAGGCCACTACCAGGTGAACTGGATAAGACAACTACCACGTAAACTGGATAAGACCACTACCAGGTGAACTGGATAAGACCACTACCAGGTGAACTGGATAAGGTCACTACCAGGTGAACTGGATAAAGCCACTACCAGGTGAACTGGATAAGACCACTACCACGTGAACTGGATAAGACCACTACCACGTAAACTGGATAAGACCACTACCACGTGAACTGGATAAGGCCACTACCAGGTGAACTGGATAAGGCCACTACCAGGTGAACTGGATAAAGCCACTACCAGGTGAACTGGATAAGGCCACTACCAGGTGAACTGGATAAGGCCACTACCAGGTGAACTGGATAAGACCACTATCACGTGAACTGGATAAGGCCACTACCAGGTGAACTGGATAAGGCCACTACCAGGTGAACTGGATAAAGCCACTACCAGGTGAACTGGATAAGGCCACTACCAGGTGAACTGGATAAGACCACTACCACGTGAACTGGATAAGGCCACTACCAGGTCTACCTGGAGTCTACCTGGAGAGAATTCCAGGGGTCAACGCCCCCGCGGCCCGGTCTGTGATCAGGCCTCCTGTTGGACCAGAGCCTGGGTGGGTGAACTGGATAAGACAACTACCACGTGAACTGGATAAGGCCACTACGAGGTGAACTGGATAAGACCACTACCAGGTGAACTGGATAAGGCCACTACCACGTGAACTGGATAAGGTCACTACCACGTGAACTGGATAAGGCCACTACCAGGTGAACTGGATAAGATCACTACCAGGTTAACTGGATAAGGCCACTACCAAGTGAACTGGATAAGGCCACTACCAGGTGAACTGGATAAGACCACTACCAGGTGAACTGGATAAGGCCACTACCACGTGAACTGGATAATGCCACTACCACGTGAACTGGATAAGACCACTTCCAGGTGAAATGGATAAGGCCACTACCACGTGAACTGGATAAGGCCACTACCAGGTGAACTGGATAAGGCCACTACCAGGTGAACTGGATAAGGCCACTACCACGTGAACTGGATAAGGCCACTACCAGGTGAACTGGATAAGGCCACTACCAGGTGAACTGGATAAGGCCACTACCAGGTGAACTGGATAAGGCCACTACAAGGTGAACTGGATAAGACCACTACCAGGTGAACTGGATAAGACCACTTCCAGGTGAACTGGATAAGGCCACTACCACGTGAACTGGATAAGGCCACTACAAGGTGAACTGGATACGACCACTACCAGGTGAATTGGATAAGGTCACTACCACGTGAACTGGATAAGACCACTACCAGGTGAACTGGATAAGGTCACTACCACATGAACTGGATAAGGCCACTACCAGGTGAACTGGATAAGACCACTACCAGGTGAACTGGATAAGACCACTACCACGTGAACTGGATAAGGCCACTACCAGGTGAACTGGATAAGGCCACTACCAGGTGAACTGGATAAGACCACTACCACGTGAACTGGATAAGGCCACTACCACGTGAACTGGATAAGGCCACTACCAGGTGAACTGGATAAGATCACTACCACGTGAACTGGATAAGGCCACTACCAGTGAACTGGATAAGGCCACTACCAGGTGAACTGGATAAGGCCACTACCAGGTGAACTGGATAAGGCCACTACCACGTGAACTGGATAAGGCCACTACCAGGTGAACTGGATAAGGCCACTACCAGGTGAACTAGATAAGGCCACTACCACGTGAACTGGATAAGACCACTACCACGTGAACTGGATAAGGCCACTACCAAGTGAACTGAACAAGGCCACTACCACTTGAACTGGATAAGGTCACTACCAAGTGAACTGAACAAGGCCACTACCACTTGAACTGGATAAGGCCACTACCAAGTGAACTGAACAAGGCCACTACCACTTGAACTGGATAAGACCACAAAGACAAAGTCTAAAGACCATTAGTTAGTTAGTTTGATATCTTTATTATGCACCCCATACCCATCCTGTGGGCGGTAGTCAAAAGATTACAGAGGTACATAATGGGTCCAGGGACTGGACCCCAAAGTTTTGATAGCTGAGCAAGTTACAAAGGTAATGAACTCAAGTAGATTTGGTCACAATCATGACAAGTTACAAAGGTATTTACAGATTATAGAGGTATATAATGGGTCCAGAGACTGGGCCCCAAAGTTTTGATAGCTGAACAAGGTACAAAGGTAATGAACTCACAAGTTTCAAATGTAATGAATCATGTAAGTAAATTTACTTACTTACTTTTATACATGGTTTCAATCATAAACAAATTATAAAGCAAATAGCAATTTACTAGTCTACACCCGGTTACAACTGTAATGAGTTATTGGTGCAAATATTAATTGTTGGGTCACACACACCCAGGCGGGGCCAGGAAGCGAAGAGGCGGGGCCAGGAGCTGAGTCTCGACCCCTGCAACCACAATTAGGTGAATTAGGTGAGTACATGTATGTGTAAAGACCATTAATAACACTAATTAACACAGTAGCTTACTTCTCCGGAGCTATGGGCAGTGACCGGTCAGCTTCAACATCTCGGTATAACCCGGAACATCCAGCCCCAACCTCACTCATCCTGGGAATAATAACATAAACATGTCATTATTATAATCAAAACCAAGCGCTAAACCCACGAAGGTCATACACCACTATATCCATAGGGTACAATACAGTGTACACTTGACATAATTATCACAAAACTAAGCGCTAAACCCACGAAGGTCATACAGCGCTGACACTAAGCGTAACATTAACTGACATATATTCAAATTCAGATGGGACCCTGGACCCATTATGTACCTCTGTAATGTTACAGTCCCTGGACCCATTATGTACCTCTGTAATGTTAAGGTACAGTCCCTGGACAAATTATGTACCTCTGTAATGTTGAGGTACAGTCCCTGGACGCATTATGTACCTCTGTAATGTTGAGATACAGTCCCTGGACCCATTATGTACCTCTGTATACCATTATGTACCTCGTATACCAAGTCCAACTTGGTATACGTCTTGTTTGTACGCGAATTTTTTTTTACTTGGTATACGACCTTTGTTTGGAATACGACTTGCTAGAACTTGTATGGGTCAAAATGAGTCACGACACCTCGCACTATGTGCTGCTGGCGTTTGATACAGTCCCTGGACCCATATGTACCTCTGTAATGTTGAGGTACAGTCCCTGGACCCATATGTACCTCTGTAATGTTGAGGTACAGTCCCTGGACCCATATGTACCTCTGTAATGTTGAGGTACAGTCCCTGGACCCATATGTACCTCTGTAATGTTGAGGTACAGTCCCTGGACCCATATGTACCTCTGTAATGTTGAGGTACAGTCCCTGGACCCATATGTACCTCTGTAATGTTGAGGTACAGTCCCTGGACCCATTATGTACCTCTGTAATGTTGAGGTACAGTCCCTGGACGCATTATGTACCTCTGTAATGTTAAGGTACAGTCCCTGGACCCATTATATACCTCTGTAATGTTGAGGTACAGTCCTTGGACCCATTATGTACCTCTGTAATGTTGAGGTACAGTCCCTGGACACATTATGTACCTCTGTAATATTGAGGTACAGTCCCTGGACCCATTATATAACAAACAAATATATTTCATTGCTAGTTTACATAGGTTATGTTATTACAATCATAAAGTGAAGTGCAAGGAGAGCCACTGACATGTCATGGTGAAGTGCAAGGAGAGCCACTGTCATGTCATGGTGAAGTGCAAGGAGAGCCACTGACATGCCATGGTGAAGTGCAAGGAGAGCCACTGTCATGTCATGGTGAAGTGCAAGGAGAGCCACTGACATGTCATGGTGAAGTGCAAGGAGAGCCACTGTCATGTCACCACTAATGCTGGTGAAGTGCAAGGAGAGCCACTGTCATGTCATGGTGAAGTGCAAGGAGAGCCACTGCAAGGAGAGCCACTGACATGCCATGGTGAAGTGCGAGCATGAGCCATGGAGTGCAAGGACAGCTACATCTAATTCTGCGACATGCCATGGTGAAGTGCAAGGAGAGCCACTGCATGCATGGTGAAGTGCAAGGAGAGCCACTGCATGCCATGGTGAAGTGCAAGGAAGAGCTCATGTGGTAAAGCCATGACATCATGGTGAAGTAAGGACAGCCACTGACATGCATGGTGAATGCAAGGAGGCACTGACAATGCCATGGTGAAGTGCAAGGAGAGCCACTGACATGCCATGGTGAAGTGCAAGGACAGCCACTGACATGCCATGGTGAAGTGCAAGGAGAGCCACTGACATGCCATGGTGAAGTGCAAGGACAGCCACTGACATGCCATGGTGAAGTGCAAGGACAGCCACTGACATGCCATGGTGAAGTGCAAGGACAGCCACTGACATGCCATGGCATTAGGGGCAGCTTAATCTAATGACTTATAGACTATGTACATAATATTAGAGAAATTGATTGAGTTGATTCTAGTTATATATTTGATTGTTCAAATTACAATATGATAATATTACATTGTAACAAGTGTTTAGCAGGATGGTAATATAATAGTAAAAATTGAAATTATCTTAAGGAAAATAACATTGAGCATTTTTTAAAGTAATTTATAGTAAGAGTAATTAGTTTAGGGTGAGTAGGGGATAACATAATAGTAACATATTAGTAAAAATTTAAATTATCTTAAAGGATAATAATGAGCATTTTTTAATGTAATTAACAGAATGAGTATTTAGTTTAATGTGAGTAGGTGGTTTTTGAGTAGAATCTTAAATTGATTTTCAATGTGTTGTCATGTTCACCTAGCAGCAAATAGGTACCTGGGTTGTTAGTCGACTGGTGTGGGTCACATCCTGGGGGACAAGATTGAGGACCCCAATGGAAATAAGACAGACAGTCCTCGATGACGCACTGACTTTCTTGGGTTATCCTGGGTGGCTAACCTTCCGGGGTTAAAAATCCGAAGAAATCTTATCTTATATTTTATCTTATTTTAGTATTTACTGGTAATGAATTCCAGATTTTGGGGCCCTTTATGTGCATAGAATTTTTACATAGGTTGAAATGGACTCGGGGTATATCAAAAAGTGATCTGTGTCTTGTGTTGTGGTCATGGGTCCTATTAAAGTTGGTGAGGAGAATTTTGAGTGGAGAGTTTATATTAGAGTGTAGAGTTTTATGTATGTAGTAGGCACAAGAATAAGTGTGAATGTTCTTTACGGTGAGTAGTTTTAGGCTTTTGAATATTGGTGGAGTATGCTGTCTAGAGTGGGAATTTGTTATCATTCTGAATGCAGCCTTTTGCTGGGTTATGAGTGGTCTAAGGTGATTTATTGTTGTTGATCCCCATGCACAGATTCCATAGATGAGATAAGGGTAGATAAGTGAATGATATAGTGCAAGGAGAGCTGATTGAGGCACATAGTAGCGTATCTTTGATAATATGCCTACTGTCTTTGAGATTTTCTTGGAAATTTGTTGTGTGTGTGTGTTTGGAATTTAAGGCTACTGTCAAGGTGGATTCCTAGGAATTTTCCCTCTGTGAGTCTTGTCATAGGTGAACCATTGAGCGTTAAGTGGAACATTTGTGGCTCTGTTTCCAAACTGTATGAAGTAGGTCTTGTCAGTATTTAGAGTAAGTTTATTAGTCGTCATCCATGTTGAAATTTTCTGTAATTCGGCATTAACAGTGTTGGCCAGTATGACAGGATTTGGGTGAGAGAAGACATACGTTGTGTTATCTGCGAATAATATGGGTTTGAGTAGTTGTGATGCATTCGGTAGGTCATTGATGTAAATGAGGAATAGAAGTGGACCCAGTACACTTCCTTGAAAGACTCCGACTGTAATTTGTTGTGTGGAAGAGTTCGCTCCATTTGTGTACACGTACGTATTGGCTTCTGTTACTGAGGTATGACTTTAGGTAGTTGAGCGAGTGCCCTCTTATACCATAGTGTGCTAATTTTGTGAGCAGTAAATCATGTTCGACTGTATCAAAAGCTTTGCGTAGATCAATGAAGATTCCCAGTGGGACCTCTTTCTTCTCAAGTGCGGTGTATATTAACTCTAGCATGTGTATAATGGCATCATTTGTGCTTTTGTTGGTCCTGAATCCAAATTGACAGGGGTTGAGTACGTTGTGTGAGACGAGGTAGGAATAAATCTGTCTATGAATTAATTTTTCAAAGATTTTAGAGAGCAGTGGTAAATTAGATAATGGTCTATAATTATTCAAGTCTGTTTGATCTCCTCCTTTGTGGATCGGGGTGACCCTTGCTATTTTGAGAATTGATGTGAAGGTAGAGGTTTCAATGGATTTATTGAAGAGTGTTGCAATAATTGGTGACAGTACCTGTGAAGCTTTTTTGTACATAAAAGGTGGTAAGCTGTGTGTCTCCTGTCTTGTTTTTAAGGGTGTTGATTATGATCGAGACTTCAATTGGGTTGGTAGGAGCTAGGAATAGTGTATTAGGGTAGGTGTTGGTGAGGTAGTCTGTTGGAGGGTGTCGTGGATTTCTCGAGTCTTTCTATGGTGGAGAAGAAAACAAATTTTGCTGCTCAGTTGGTGATAGGAGTTCATCTGTTTGATAATTCCTATGGTGGAGAAGAAAACATTGAAGCTCCTCGCTTGCCATGTCCTAACAGGACAGAGAAGGTGAGGGGGTGTCATCTGTTTTTGATTATTTGATGGTGTTGTTCGTGGATATCTTTTTATTTCCTAGAATTGCAGATAAGGGTTTCCAGGTCTTTTCATATCACCTTTTATGTTATGTATTCTGTTCTCATAATACAATTTTTTGGACCTTCTTATCAGGCTGGTAAGGGTTGATGAGTAGCGTTTGGATTGTTCTCTGGTTATTAGACCCCTTCTGTATTGTTTTTCATATTGGTGTCTTTTGTTAATGGATTTAAGGATGCTGGGTGTTAGCCAGGGATTGTTGAGTCTCTTAGCTGTGATCTGTTTAGTTTTTTTAGGGCAATGTTTGTTATAGAGGTGGTGGTTTTTTTTAAGGAAATTATTGATGCATTCATTAGTATCTGAATATGTTTCTAACTCATTGTTCCAGTCGATGTCAATCATAGCTGTTATAAAGTTATTAACAGCTGACTCGTTATGTAGTCTGAAAGTAACTTTTGCAATTTCTTGGGGCAAGTTACCTAGGTTGGCTATGAGAAAGGTAGGGTAGTGGTCTGTGGTGTTGTCTGTGATTATGCCTGATCTTAGAGGGGATATAGTGTTAGTCCAGATGTGGTCTAATAATGAGGTACTCATCTCAGAGATTCTTGTAGGTTTTGATATTGTTGGTAGTAACAAGCAGTTGTTCATAAGTGTTTGTGAATTCGGTTTGTGAGTTCTGTTACCTCTGTAATGTTGAGGTACAGTCCCTGGACCCATTATATACCTCTGTAATGTTGAGGTACATTCCCTGGACCCACTATATACCTCTGTAATGTTGAGGTACAGTCCCTGGACCCATTATATACCTGTAATGTTGATGTACAGTCCCTGGACCCATTATATACCTCTGTAATGTTGAGGTACAGTCCCTGGACCCATTATGTACCTCTGTAATGTTGAGGTACAGTCCCTGGACCCATTATGTACCTCTAATGCTTTGACTACTGCCCTGCTAAGATACTATCACAATGTTTAATGACTTAATTCATGGTTATATTACCAACTCAAAACTACTAATCAGATGAAAATATTAAAATTCAATATACATTTTTTATGCGGTACAAAGGTAATGTAGTTTACATGCAATTAAACATTATAATAAAAAAGAAGCGCTAAACCCACAAGGGTCATACAGCGCAGAACGAAACATATTAACTAGTGCTTTACTATTGTAACTTAGCCTATATTATATTATTAGGCTATTATTATTATTATTATTATAAAAGAAGTATGTTATATACTATATATATATGATATATATATATATATATATTATATATATATATATATATATATATATATATATATATATATATATATTATATATATATATATATATATATATATATATATATATATATATATATATATATATATATATATATATATATATATATATATATATATATATATATATATATATATATATATATATATATATATATATATATATATATATATATATATATATATATATATATATATATATATGTCGTGCCGATTAGGTAAAACTGGTCAATTAGCAAGAATTCATTTAAAGTTAAGTCCTTTCTAAAATTTTCTCTTATACGTTTAAAGATATATTTTTTCATTTATGTTAATGTAAAATTTATAATTTTGTACCAAGAGAAACTTTGAAAACTTACCTAACCTTATTAAACAAGCGCAATTTAATTTAGCCTAACCCAACTAAATATATCTTAGATACGTTTACAATAATTTAATAATAAACAAACACAATGAAATATATTTTTTTCGTTAGGTTCAGAATGATTTTTGCGAAATTATTGCATACACAAATTTTCACTTGTCTTATATGGCAAGGTGAGCGTTGCTATTTAAGCCAAAATCGCAAGTTTTACCTAATCGGCGCGACATATATATATATATATATATATATATATATATATATATATATATATATATATATTATATTATAGTCCCTGGACCCTGTTTGATCCGAGGAAGGGGAAGATAGGTCCTAGTATGGCGTCCCTCAGGGACCCAAACGTAGTGTCAACGAAGTATTTTAAGACCTAGTTACATCCTTTTATGCCTGAAAATTACCCCTATTGATCACGCCATTAATATTCCAACAGATATATGTTCTTACATAAGCAATATAGTCACCTGTAGGCCTATTGTTCTTGAAAAAATAATAGAAAAATGAGGAGAAATTTTTGACGCGTATGACCTCGACAGCGGCTGAGCCAACACTGAGATGCTCCCGTCTGCTTCATCTTGTTAAATATTAAATGTGTTTATTTATATACACTGAGATGTGTATTTCTCTCAGTGTTTGCGATGACTACCTGTCTTAGGTGTTATTTAGTCGATGAATCACTCAACCAATCAACCTGTCACTTAACCCATCACTCAATCAACCAATCACTCCGCATAACAAACATGAACCACTTAACCAATCACTCATTGAACCACTTAACCAATCACTCATTGAACCACTTAACCAATCACTCATTGAACCACTTAACCAATCACTCATTGAACCACTTAACCAATCACTCATTGAACCACTTAACCAATCACTCATTGAACCACTTAACCAATCACTCATTGAACCACTTAACCAATCACTCATTGAACCACTTAACCAATCACTCATTGAACCACTTAACCAATCACTCATTGAACCACTTAACCAATCACTCATTGAACCACTTGCTAACCAATCACTCATTGAACCACTTAACCAATCATTGAACCACTTAACCAATCACTCATGAACCACTTAACCAATCACTTCCAATAACTTAAAATTAACCAATCACTCATTGAACCACTTAACCAAATTCAACCTCATTGAACCCTTAACCAATCACTCCATGAACCATTGCCCTCACCAGCCAATCACTCCATGAACCACTTAACCAATCACTCCATGAACCACTTAACCAATCACTCATTGAACCACTTAACCAATCACTCATTTAGAACCACTTAAACCAATCACTCAATGAACCACTTAAACCAATCACTCAATGAACCACTTAATCAATCACTCAATGAATCATTCTCTCAACTAATCATTTAACCAATCATTGAATCAATCATCCAATCACTCACCCAATGAATCACTCAACCCAACAAATCAATAAACTAATCAATCACTTGACCAACCAACCAATCACTCATCAACCTATCACTCAGGCTATCACAACCAATCACAGCCTATCACAACCAATCACTCAACCTATCAAAACCAATCACTAAACCTATCACAACCAATCACTCATCAACCTATCACAACCAATCACTCAACCTATCACAACCAATCACTCAACCAACCAATCACTCAACTAACCAATCACTCAACCAACAAATCACTCAACCTATCACAACCAATCACTCATCAACCTATCACAACCAATCACTCAACCAACCACCCACTCAACCAACCAACCAATCACTGAACCAACCAACCAATCACTCAACCTATCACAACCAATCACTCAACAAACCAACAAATCACTCAACCAAAAAATCACTCAACCTATCACAATCACTCAACCTATCACAACTAATCACTCAACCAACCAACCAATCACTCAACCTATCACAACCAATCACTCAACCAACCAACCAATCACTCAACCTATCACAACCAATCACTCAACCAACCAACCAATCACTCAACCTATCACAACCAATCTCAACCTATCACAACCACTCAACCAACCAACCAATCACTCATCCTATCACAACCAACCAACCAATCACTCAACAAATCAACCTACCAATCACTCAACCTATCACAATGAATCACTCAACCTATCACAACCAATCACTCAACCTATCACAACCAATCACTCAACCTATCACAACCAATCACTCAACCAACCAATCACTCAACCAACCAACCACTCAACCAACCAACAAATCACTCAACCTATCACAACCAATCACTCAACCAACCAACCAATCACTCAACCAACCAATCAATCACCAAAGCAGAGTGACATAAAAAGAAAAACAAAACACTTTCACCATCATTCACTCCTTAACTGTCTTGCCAGAGGGGCTGATACTACAGTTTAAAACTACAGATATAACCCTTGCATCACAATGCCCATTGCAATTAACATGAGAATCTACCAGACACGCGTACTACCGCTAAAAGTCAAAATCTCGAAGAGGCAGATTTAGTCCATACCTAAACCATGTCTGGCCATTTATTTTAGCGGTTATATCCAAATTCATTTCATAGGAGTTCGTTATACTAAGGTTTTGCTTTTGTATCGTTATGATATCTGTAACTGTAGTATCGGCATGCCTC